>VMDR010003885.1:0-66409 GCA_007922815.1 Macrotus californicus | reverse complement strand
CTTCCCTTCCCTTCCCTTCCCTTCCCTTCCCTTCCCTTCCCTTCCCTTCCCTTCCTTTCCTTTCCTGCTGGGAATCTGGCCCCAGAAGCAGGCAGGGGCTAGCCAACCCTGCAAGTTCTGGCCCTTTATACTTGCCAGCAGGTAGGATGGCTCGGCCCAGGAGAATGAAAATCAGAATTTTATATGGATTCTTTTTCTTTTCTCTCCTTTTCTCTCTTTCTTTCTTTCTCTCTCTCTTTCTTTCTTTCTTTCTTTCTTTCTTTCTTTCTTTCTTTCTTTCTTTCTTTCTTTCCTTCTTTCTTTCCTTCTTTCTTTCTTTCTTTCTTTCTTTCTTTCTTTCTTTCTTTCTTTCTTTCTTTCTTTCTTCCTTCCTTCCCTCCCTCCCTCCCTCCCTCCCTCCCTTCCTTCCTTCCTTCCTTCCTTCCTTCCTTCCTTCCCTCCTTCCTTCCTGAACTCTATGTGGGGAAAACAAAGGTTAACCATAAACATTCAAGCAAAGAGGATGATTTTGTGAAGAAAAAATCCCCAGCTGTGGCACCGTGTCCACGAAGCTCCCAGCCCTCCCCCGCCCCTGCACACAGTGATGCTGGGGATGAACAACGCCTGAGCCGTCTGACCGCAGTTTGACAGGTGTGTCCTCCAGGACTCAGAGGGGTCTGGAGCTGTTAGCAGTGAAGGTGACAGGAGAAATCCTGTCCCTCAGTCAAGGACTCTTGTCTGTTCGTAGACACGTCTGTGTGTGTCCGGCAGCCTTCACATACACCACACCCCAGGGAATGCTCAGACCTGAGGCTCCCACTGGGTCCAGGGTGTCCAGGCCACGTGTCCAGTTCTGCAACAGGATGATTGTCCTCGCTGGGGACACAGCCTCGGATTTCCCTCATAGTCATGCAGTTGAGTGTGCAAGACACGTGGCATCAGTCCGTCCAAGGGCCAGGGCTTCACTCTCTTCCCAAAGGGATCTGAACGGCCAGCTGGTGCCAAAATGCCACTTAAAATGACAAAGCCATGCTCTTAGGACAGCAGGTCCACAGACAGGACCGTTTTGTGGTGACATTTGGAGAAAGGGGACCGTTCACAACCTTGATGATCTACAGGAAGTCCAGGAACCAAAGGCCCTGTTCTTAAAGTGAGCAAACAAGAACAGGCATGTTCCGAGTGCCCCCAGGAATTCCCCCCCACCCCTGCCACCCCGTGCTCTCCTTTTATAGTGCTTAGAGCTCCCAGGCTTCAGAGACGTGAGACTCCCCCAGAACTTCCACCTTTAAACGTTCCTGGAAGAGCGACCTGACCCCAAATTCCTAACATTTGCAAGCCCCTGACTTAGATGCTACTCCATGAACCCCCAGCTGCATGGAAACATGAAAAAATAGGGAGATTAGGCAAGTGGTTTGTTACAAAGAGGCCGTCAGGACTCAGGAACAGCAGTAACAATTATATTTACTGAGCAGCTACTTTGTGCTGTGTCCTGTATCATATGAAGTATTGCCCACGTCACATTTATGCTACCAGCTCCCAAGTCCAGGGGTGAAGCGCCAATGCCAGCCAGCAGTTCAGGTGAGGAACCAGACCAGGTGTCTGACGTGGGGTCCTGCTTGCTCCCCTCACATCTGGGACTCACCAGGCATAGTTATTTGGGGACCGTCGCTGGGTTCGGAGGCAGATCGTTATCACAGTCCCCGTGAAGACACCCCGAAGACAGACGGTTCAGAAGCCCCACACACAGGAAGCCAAGCCCTTTGGTTTTGGTAGAGAACTTTGTTATGACCGCTCAATGCGTCTGTGTTTCTGGGGGAGTTTGTAGAACAGACACGGTCTCGCAGGCTGGTTCTTGACCTGCCGCAGAGGAGTCCGCCTTAAGCTGGTGTTTTGAGTCCCATTTTATAGTTAGAGATGCTGGGGCTTAAGGAATTTAAGAGGGAGTTTGTAGAAAAGCTCCTACATTCTGTCTCTCTGGGTGATGCAATTGTCTAGACGAATCCTTTATAGTACATGCCTTAAATCCCATAAACATCTGTTTTCCCATATAAACGCGCACGTACAAATGCATGGACACAGGTGCTTGCACGCATCCCCTGTCGTGGTGTGCCTGTGATTGCACCTTTTGTGGGAGGGGCCTCGTTTCAGGGTGTGGACGGTGCACCAGAGCAAAGGGTGTGCAGGGAGTAAGTCCTTGTTGGGAGTCTAGCCGTCTCCCTAAAGGTGGTGTGTGAGCACAGTTTTTGTGAGCCTCATCTGTGTTCGATCGGCCAGCAGATTTAGCCACTGAAAGGTCATTTTCCTGAACTTTATGTTGCTCCTCAATTACCAGTCTGGCCAGCTCTCGTTTCTGTGTGACGGAGTAAGGGAAACATGAGGTCCTGCAGTTCGAGGAGCCGAGCTGGCCCGATGGAGCTCCTGGCCCCCACCACCCCCATTCTGTGCAGCTTCTCCCCTCTCCCTGGGGCTCCCTTGGCACCAGGAGAGGAATCAACAGGCCTGGGCACCAGAAGCTGATGCTCAACATGAACTGTTCCCGCTGGTGAGCTGGTTCTCGGATGAACATCTGTTCACCGGCTGTCGATGTGGGACCGGGGCTGGTTTTACCAACCCTCGCCCTCAGCACAAACCAACAAGGCGAGGAGGGAGTGCAGGCAGGTCCTGCCGGTGACACCCTGCCACACCCAATGCCATGCCAACCCAACTTGGCCTGTCAGTCAGCCGCTCGGGGAGTGTGACCCCGGGGTGCAGGCTCGAGGCAAGGACACTCAGGCAGGCTGCAGTAAACTAGGGCTTCTCTCTGTGTGGCTCAGGCCCAAAGAAGAGGAACCTCGGAGACAAATCGCCTGTTTGCATCACCAGGCTGACATCGTGGGCAGTCATCACGTGATACAACAGGGCGAGGCTTCTCCTCAACTGTTTCTGGATTTGTTTTCTACTGAAATAAATTTATGTCTTGTGTCTTTCCAAAGAGGGCTTGAGACAAGCATTTCTAGACTTAGGGTCTTAAGACACATCATGATAAAATATAAATCCTACATCCATCACGTGACACATGACCCAGGTGACAAATGCCTGCCACTCTGGACACTGTCAGACACAGAGGCACTTTCAGTGACATACTCCAATGGCCTGGATGTCTGCAAACCCCTCTCAGGCTGTTAAAACCTACCTGCTTACAGCATTCACCAACAGGTTCCCAAGCTCCTTCGGATACAGGCCGCCGTTCTGGCCGAGGGGACGCAGTGACGGCGGGCACGAGCCTGCACATGGTCAGAAAGAGAGACAGGTGGGTTGGACAGCCCAGCTCGGTGCACGGGAGGGCCACAGTGGAGACAGCGAGCTTGCAGGTGCAGCGCACACATTCTAGACCCCTCCCCCAGGTTGATGTTTACCTCTACCAGCGACCGGGCACACAGCCCACGGAGGTCATCCAACCTCCCTGCACCTGCTCCTCACATCTCCAAAATGGGTTAGCAATTGTCCTTTCCGGTGTGGTTGCTCCTGTGAGGATTCAACAAGATGATTCCTGGAAGTGGTCTAGGAGCGTGTACTAGCCCTCTGCCCACGAGTGTCTGGGCCAGCTGACGCAGAGGACACAGTGCTCCATAGACAGGTAGGGTGTCAGGGCTGTACAGGAAGTCCTCACCTGCCGTAGCCGAAAGGTGCTTGGAAACTACGAATTTAAGTGAAATGACATATAAGAAACCAACGTCACCAGAAGCCAAAGGGTAAAATCGGAGTGAAGTTCCTGTGGCATATTTCTGGGCACGAAACAGCACCCAGCTTCTAAGACTCATGCACTGAAATAAATGTGACTAATACACACACAATTAAGAAAGATGAATGAAAACAAGTAAGAGCGTTCTTTTCCAGCTGGTTTATTCCAGTTCTGGGTCACTGGTGGCCAGAGCCCCTCCTGGCAGCTCAGGTGGCACCTACTCTGGACAGGACACCCTTCCATCAAAGGGCCACACACACTTGCAGACGGGCACAGTTTGACACTGCATGTCGCCTCACGGGCCCAGCTTTGGGATGTGGGAGGACACCCATGTGGACATGTACAAACTCCACACAGGCAGTGGCCCGGCCGGGAATCGATTGTTTTACTTTCTCATTGACATTATAGTGAGTGGACATGGAACAAATGAGGTTATTTGAGGACCTGCTACAGTATCTACATCCGTGACTCTGCAGGTTTTTCCAGCTGCTGCAGCCCTGCTGAGCACCATGAATTTCACCTTCCTCGAATCTCAAAGCCCTTCCAACAGTTTCTGTCACTTCCTAAGATCAGGGTCGGTGGGAGGTGGGGTGGGGATGAAATCGACTGGCTCTGCCTCTTGGACCTCACTTCCTCTTTTCTGTCCCACAACATGCACAGCCTTTGTTTGTCATCACACCACCACCACCACCAAACCCATCACAAACAATGAATGAGGAGAGTAGACTGTGCTGAAGGCTGGGGGACCAGAGAGGGGTCATCTCCCAAAGTGCTCGGCTCCCGGCCACCGTGCTGGCACACGCTCTCTCCATCTCTCCCCACCCCTCCCCCATGCCGCCCCTGGAGCTCCAGCTTCTTGCTGTGTTACACAGCCTTTTCCTCAGAGGAATTCTGCTATTCTGTCTCCCCAACCGAACAGAAGGCCCTGAAGGACAAGAGGTAGCTTTTAGGTTCTTGCTTTGCAGTTCCTAGCCCCCTGCCGAGTGTGCTGAACTAACAGTGGGTGCTCAGTGTTCCCCTGTGGGACAAAGGGTCCCCTTTTATGCAACCCATGCACAGAAAGAGCTCCAGCACCATGCCTACCCTTTTAGACCTTTGCAATCTAATGCAGCACCTCTAATTAGTTCTAGAATGGCCTCATTGTTCCTACTGACCCAAATGCCTTATTAAATATTATCGGCAAATAACAAAGCACAAATTGCCTCCCCCTGCCCATCCGGGGACAGCATAGGGTTAACTCAGCCCCAACGGTTCGGAGTGAGGGGACCGTAGGAAGCTGTGTGCCCTGTGGAACTGGGGGTGTCACAGAGGTGGTCTCTAAGCTAGCTGCTGCCCTCCGCCCTGGTGCAGAGTCCAGCCCTGGAAGAGCAGGGGCCCCTAGTGAGTGGAGGTGTCCATCACCGCCACTCCCAGGCCTGCTGGGAGAAGCGTCCTCCCACAGCATCTGCTGGACAACTGGTTGACCGGCACAGCCACGTCTCTTGGGCCCTCCATGCTCCCACTGCAGGCTTGGCCAGGACTCTGTTCCACACTGGTGGCCAAAATGCCACATGGTGACATGCAGAGGCAATCTTCTGGAAACATGAATAGAGAACACTCAGCAAAGGAGAAGAGGGAGCCTGGCAACTGTGGAAGCGGAGCTGAGCAGTTTGAAGTGCAGAGAGGCTGGGAGGGCCTGGGCGGGGCTGTGTGCAGGCATTTCTGGGGCTCCATTCACACTAGTGCAGGAGCTCAGAGAGCCCAGCAGGGCACAGAGGAGGAAAGAGCCCACAGGGCAGGGGGGACCTGACTCAGGAGGAAAAGGGGGTGAGATGGCCCTTAGGGGCCATTAGGAGGACATCTGTTCCTCTCCAGGCTCTTTGTCGATAGGTCAACAGAAACTAGTCCTCCGAGGAGTTCCCAGAAGGTGGTTGGGGACAGGCAGCCTGTCCATGCTTTACAGGCTGATTTCTTCACCAGACAAGGCCCTGTGGGGGAGCTTTGTAACCCCACCCAGCAAGGGGAGGCTGGTCCACAGCACTGCTCTCAGAACTGGAGCCAGGCCTGGGCATTCATGGCCCCTGTGGGTCCCTCAGCCCCAGCCAGTCCTCCACTCCCTGCAGCCTCTGGCCTGACCTCTCTCCGCCCAGAGAGACAGCCCAGGACTGTGACATGCTCTCAGCGATGTCATCAGGCCAGAGGCCACCAGACAAGAGCAGACCTGCCTTTCCTTTTTCATCCAGGACAGGTGGGCAGAGCAGGGCAGGGTTTCGGTGGCCTTTTGTCAGGCAACTAGGGCGCGTTAGCAGCGAAGGGCTTCTGCCCAGTGACACTGGGCTCAGAGTCAAGTGGAAACAAACACTCATCCTGCTGTCGCTCAGCCTCCGAGCCCCGGCGCCCACAGCACATTGCGAATCCTTCCTGGGTGGGCGGGCTGCAGAGAAGGCTGCGGAGAGCCAGGCAAGTGTGTGTGTGGCTCCGGCGGGAAAGCTCGGGCTGCAAGCAAGGGGGTGAGCCTTGTGGACGGAGGGTGGAAGGATGGACCCACGCAGAGCCAGGAGGAGGAAGAGGAGGAGAGGGAGCCGGGGGTGGGGGAGGAAGAAAACAAAGAGAAGGGTGCTGGAGGCAGCCGAGGAAAGTCAAGGCAGGAGGGAGCAGGCACATGACAGAGGTGCTGGACTCTGGGGACAGGCGATGGCGGTGGTGACACTTCTTGGGAACAAATGTGGAACCCCCTGGCTTCTGTCCTGTGTTACTCCTCAGCCTCTTTGTCACTTTTACTTCTGTCTGAAGAGAAGACACTCACTGTGTGAGGAGACTGGGTCACACAGATCCTCCAAGAGAAGAATGGGGCACTCCCCACCCCCGGAGCCTCAGTATGGCCCCTGGGCAGGACACAGGCCGTGGCCACTGTTGCCCCACCCTGCTCAGTCGGGGGCTCTGCTCAGGGTGCCTGTCCCTCGGTGATTCAGATTTTTAAAGTGTACCATTCTTCCTTTCCAACCAGATGCGTAAAGCCAGCATCTCCCTTCCCTGGATCTCCATCTTCACAAACCCAGGAGGGCTGTGGTTCTTTCCAGAACTGCTCAGTGCCACCCCAGCCCTGCACATTCACGTGCGTGCCGCTTCCTCTGTCATTTGCATCTTAATGTTCCAAACCAACAATCATGAGGCCTTGTGTGGAAAAATAAAGAAGGATTTAGAGACATTTGGGCTAATTCTAAACCTTGATGAATTAGACCTAACTGTAGAAGCTTCATGATGAGCCTTAAAAAAATAAATAAATAAAAAATAAATAAGTGAAATCAATTTACCGCCGAGAAAGGTGCCCGATGGGAACGGAGCCAAATGCCGACATTTTCTTTAGCCACAGTTGAAAAATGACAGGAAAAAACCCTGCCTCACCCTGGAACCTGTGTTCCAGCTCCGGCTGCCGTTGGGTTTTTACACTTGTGGCATGGACACCACCGAAGTGGCACATTCTTCCACCACTCTCTGAGCACCCACGGTGTGCACAGAGTTCCCTCCAGAGTTCAGAGCATCAAGCCTGCTCTCCGGGGCCCTTGCCGGTCACCCCAGGTCTTCCCTGCTGCGGGCACCCCCGTGTCTGACGTATCCCTCCCTCCGTGAGAACTGGCCCTTTTCTCCCGTCCAAGTTCATGGAGTCTGGCTTCTCCTCTTCAAACGAGCTATTTCCTCTGCAGGGAGACAAAGAATGGGCCTGACCCTCTGCTCCCCAGCTCAGTAAACTCAAGTTTTGCCCGATGACAACAGCTTCTTGGAAATTCCCTGCCCCTCGCCCCAACTGTAGGGGTGGTGGGTTGGGTCTTAGAGGCACGAAAGGCTCCTTAGGTACCTGCGATCAGTCGGTGCATTAGAGTCACCATGCCTTCATCTACCCTCCCTCCAGAACTGGGTGTCTCTGGCCTTACGCCTCATGTTTAATGGCTGATTTGTTTTGAACGGCTTCGAAAGCAAATCCTGGATATGTCTACACCCGTGGCCACCTGCCACACTCTGTTCCATTAGATGAGTGAGTGGAAGCACAGCAGGGCTGAGCGACGGGCAAGTGCCAGCCGCCGTGGCTGGGGGTGGACACCGGGCAGGGCGGCTCCCACGTGCTCGCTGCAGACTGTCTTCCAAGCACGACTGCCAGATTTAGCAAAAAGAAAAACAACCAGGATGCCCAGTGAAACTCGAATTTCAGATCAACAACAAATACTTATAGAACAAGCATGTCCCACAGGCTGCCTGGGACATACTTACTCTAACACTGAGAAAGTTGTTTGTTGTTTATCTTTAATCTGAATGTCACTGAGCCTCCTGAATGTCATCTGGCAAAAGGCCTACCACGGGCAAGCCTGAATCTGCCCTCGCTCAGCAAGATCACTGTCTTCCATTGAGTTTTACTTCTGTTTGTTATGAAACCCGTAAAATTCAGGGAAATAACACGGACCTTTAACATGGAGGAAAGGGAAGCCACAGTTTTTATACTGATGTGCTAGGTTTTCCCTTTGACTTTTTTTTTACCCCTGAATGTGTATTTTGGTCTGTCTTCTACCCCCATCTCTCCTCAGCTTAGCAACAGAGCCTGTGCCCAGTGGGAAACTTGCTGCCTCCCCACTCAGAGGGATTAAGAGGTAGAACATCAACTTCAGCAAGAGCTAACCTTCACTGTGGGAATACCGGGCTCTGTGGAAGTTTGTCCATGGGTTCCCCATGTTACAGCAGTTCCATCCGGCACAGGAAGCTTGGGCTGGGGACACACGGGACTGCTATCCTCTGGTCTCGTTTCCCTGGAGCCAGATTTGCCGATGTGCATCTGCCATGGACTGGAACAAGTCTCTCGGGACTGGAGATGAGATTGACTCAGGAGACGCCACATCTGGCCCGAGCTGTCAATCACAGGGCACACACCCAGTTACGGGATGCGAAGGTACCCACACAGTGCTGGGCCAGGCTCGGGCCCATCCCTTCCACACGTGCTCACCAGCCCGATGGGCGCTGGCTGTTTACCTGGAAACAGGAGCCACAGCAAGAGACAGCCCGAGTATTCATCCCCACACCTGTGTTTCCATTCCCCTGCTCAGCATTAGCAGCCCAGGGCAGGCACGGAGGAGGAGGACTGTCTCTGCAGCTTCTTGTCAATGAAGGAGTGGACTCAGGAGGGCCCCCAAATAACTGGGCCACCAGAGTCACTCTGCCTGCCCTTTCTCACCTGGGATCCCTGAGAGAATGACCCTCTCTCCTAGGTGTGTACAGTAGTCCTAGCTGAGGTCCACTCTTGGGAAAATTGAACAGTTTGAAGTAGGAGCTTGCTTCCCTGCCAGAACACCTGCTAGGTAGGCAGAGGATGGCGAAGGGAGGCATCAGGCCTGCGCCCTGACACTCAGCTCCTGCCTGTTCTCATGCGGCATCCATGGTGGCCCTGAGCTCCCAGGAAAGTGGCAGATGACTGGCATCTGACAAATTCCTCAATACCAGGCAGAGACAGTTAACCCAACATGGAGACTCCTTTGGGGCTATTCTTCAACTTGATCTATACCATGTGATGCTTCCTCTTTTAGCATCTATGAAGTGGGTCCACATCCTCTTCTAGGGCTTTCTGGAATGACCTCGACCTTTGCCACAAAAGGCTACAGACAGGTCCCTTTAAGCCTGCCGTCACTGGATTTTCTGTCTGGCTAACTACGCGAAGCCTCGGCGCTGTGCTGTTGCTTGGGCATCTGTCCCAAGCCAGGCAGTCTCCGACCTAATAGTGTTAACAGCCTTATGTCTATCTGTGGCCACAGGGAGGACGAGAAGGTCATGTCCCCAGCCTGGGGGTGACGTTCGTCAGAAGCCTGCTATTCCAGGCACTACTCTGTTTCACATAATCCAGCGGTGTTTTCTGCATTTGACAGACTCCGCTGACCTTCACAAACCCAAAAGTGACCTTCAACTCTATCTGATTTGGCCTCTGAGGATTCAGAAACCCACCTATAAGCCCTGGCTGTGTATTGGCAGAAGTGAGTATAATGGAGAGAAAAAGACAAGATGCCCACCATTTGCCCCCTGCTGAGATTTGGGTTCAGGCTGCCCCCCTCAAGTTCCCTGTGGGAGGTCTTTGATGTGGTGGCATTGAGGTGGGTTGGGGCTGGAAGTTACTAACTGAACCATTTCTGCAAGCGGCCCCTAGGAGCACATATCTCACAGGAGAGCCCCGGGGGTCCGGCCCTGGCCCAGCCTGACCAGGCTGTGGGCAGAGCAGGCATCTCTGGTCACTCACAGCCCCTGAAGGTGTCTCGGGGTGTCCTGTACCATGTGCTTGCTGCATGCTTCCAAGCTGTGCGACATGCAGTGAGTCAGGGAGGGGACCTGGTGAGAGGTCCCTGGGGCACCCTTTTGCAGGTCACTGTGCTTCTGCTGAGCCCCAAAGATGGACTGCCCCTGAAGAACTTAGGACAATATGCAAAGATCCAGAGAGCGGGTGTGACTGGGGCCACCACTCACGAGCATTCCATTCTTTTTGTTGTTGTCGTTTTGTTTTATTTATTTGTTTGTTTTCATCGCCGTTCATCCCCTCACACCCTCTTCCACCTCCCCCCACCCCCAACCCCCTCCCCGCAGAGTCACCACAACAAACATTCCTGATTTTGTTTTTTTGCAGTGTGTATTCCTGAGGTTCTGGAGACTTTCCCCTGTAAGCGGTGAGTCTGGGCACGTGGCATGGCTCGGTCCTGAGTGTGAGAACTGTCGCTGAGCAGACGTTGGGGGACAATGCAGGGGCACCAGGTGGGTGGGGAAAGTGCACATTTGCGATTTCTCTCTGGATGATAAATGTGTGCTTTTTCTTATAGTCAAAAAAATCAAGGCCAAATAGAAACTCTGCTTTACTGTTCAGTTTACGGCACTGAGTCCATGCACTTGGAGGAGCTCTGCCATCTTTCTGGTAGTTAAAAGTGTTCTGTCCTTGGAAATTTGGGAGGGCAGGTGCGCCTTCCCCGGTGATGTTTGCCTGGCACTGGCTGGACACCCCGAGCGTAATTGGGTGGGGAGGTCCGCCCCTAACCCCCAAAGATTTCCTTCAGTATTTATTGAATGGAGGCCCCTTCCAGCATTACGAATGCCTTCCTGCATGCTCACCATCACCTCCTGTGTGGGGATCCTCTCTAACATGCAAATACTTCCGGGAGGCGTACCCCACGTATGCATTTGGAGTGAACGGTTCTGTCTGAATTACGGTCGTCAGATGCTTCTTCCTTAGGGGCAGCTGGAGAGTAGAGCTGGAGAGTGATGGCTGTCCCTGGAATTCCTTAAGCTCACGGCAGGTGTTCGAGTTGCACAGGTTCACCTCGGTTGCCTTGGTTCCCTGTCCCTTCTTTCTCTGTGCTGCACACAGGTACCCAGGCACACCCTCACTCACAGGCACCTGCTCCAAAGAAGCTGTCCAAGAGCATCCTTATTCTGTGCGCAAATGTACTGGCTTAAAAATAAAACAGCAGCGGCTCCAGCCTGGACTCCTTTGCGTCCATTTTATGGTGATTTCTAGGATGACTTCTGCTGTGTGCCCAAAAAAGACATGTTGAATTCCTAACCCGGCACTCAGCATGTCAACTTATTTGGAAGTAGGGTTGTCATAGATATAATTAATGAACATGAACTCATGCTGGCTTAGGGTAGGCCCCTAATCTAATGACTGGTATTTGAAGGAGTGACAAATGACTGGTATTTATAACGGCTGACAAAAGAGGAGAGATCTAGACACAGAGGCACCCTATTTATTTTGTTATCAGTGCAAAATAAAATCAGGGGAAACACCATGTGCTCCTGGAGTCAGCCACGGGCGAGCCAAGGAGAGAGGCCTGAGCAGAAGGGACCCACCCTGCCGACACTTTCATTGACTTTGGACGTCTGGGCTCCAGAGCTGCGAGGCAACAAATTTTGGTTGTTTGAGCCACCAGTCTGTGATTTTGGTTACAACTGTCCCAGCAAATGAGCACGATGCTAAGCCTTCATTATGGCATGGGACCCGTAGCCCCTGGTTTTCTCTGAAAACCGAGTGCTGTTGAACGCGGTCAGTGCCTTTCAGGAGGAGCACTGCCGGAACAGCAAAGACGGCGATGAACAACCGTTACAGAGTGCAGGCTCTCTGGAGTTTACTGACCCCGGCGTGGAAGACACAGGTTCGAGACTTGGTTCTGTTACTTGCGGCTGAGGTGGCTTTGTGAGAGCAAGTTGGAGTTTGCAAACTTGGATTTTGTTTTATTTTGGAAAATAGAGCTAAGCTAGTCCAAAATCCAGACATGTGAAACTTAAACGTTTTATAAATTGCCAAGTGTTAAGTACATGTGAAGTGTTACTCTCCCCATCGGATCGTAACCGGAGGCTGGTGCTCAGCTTGACTGCTTGGGAGGTCACGTCCTTTCCCTGTGAATTGTCAGGGGGTTGTCAGGATAAGAAGGTCATCCCGCTACCTTCAGGTAGCTTCCCACCGACAGCAAGGCTACAGACATTTTAGATTCTCAGTTCCTTCCCAAACCACCCACCGTCTTTCCAGTCACGGGTGTGAGGCTGTTCCCTTCAGTCCCCAGGTGGTATTATACTCAGATTCTCTACACTGTTGTCACCCGGCCCTCTCGGCTCCTTCCGAGTCCCCAGATCTTTGAATGGAAGCAGCCATTACCTAATTTGCCTTCAATTTAGTCACTTGAGCTCAGTCTTCTTACACCAGTGGACCGTAAGTTTGAGTGGGCCTCACAGTCCTGTGGAGGCTTGCTAAAACCCCAGGTAGCTGGCCCATCCTCAGAGTTTCTGACTCAGGACATGCTGGATATTGCCCAAGAATTCACATTTCTAACAGATGCCCAGAAGGAAATGCTGCTGGTCTCGGCACCAGAGTCTGACAACACCGCAAATATTTCACTTGCATTTTGGGGAAACTCCCTGTGAGTATTAGGTTCCTGGAAATCCTACTATTATTTATGCTTAGCTTCTCTGGAGTCTACCTGCTGGGTGGTTATTAAACTTCAGCATGCAATTCAGCTTCTTAATCCATTGTCCCTGCCTAAATGCCAGGCCAGTCCTCAGGGTGGACGTGCCATTATCTTTGACAGCCCGGCACAGCCCTGCTTTGCCCCGTTGCACATGCCCACCTTCCTAGGGGAGTTGGAGGTGAATTCCGGCTCCCAGGATGGCTCAGGCTATTTTCAAGGAAGAGCAGATTAATTTAATCTCTGGCTCAGTAGACTTCCGCTTGTGAAGGTCTCAACTTTCTCCAAATGTTATCTGCTGAACTTATTCCAGAGGCATTGTTTTATAAAAGTATAATGATTTCAAGGTTACATCTCAAAGTTCTGTAAACGGAGAGTAGAGTAAAGTGCGTACAATATGAAGAGGCGGTTTCTCTTGAGGAGGGTGATGGGCTGAGCGGGCTGCTGCCAGCTATTTGCCGCTGTCTTTAGCCCCCAGTGATGGTGGTGGGTGCTCACATTCCCGGGAGCAGCTGGGAGGAGGGAAGATGGATTTAAGATGTAACAGAAAGAATTACTGCACTAGGTGAGTCACATCCAAGGAGAGCTGGCCAAGGGGGCATGGAGAATACACTCTGAGATGCTGTTCGCCTGACTGGATTTCATGTTAAATAACTCCAGTTAAATGTATCCCTCTGGCCCTGGACAGGTGGCTCAGTTGTTTGGAGCATCATCTCCGTGCACCAAAAGGTTGCAGGTTTGATTCCAGGTCAGAGCACATGCCCAGGTTGTGGGTTCAGTCCCCCATTAGGGTACATGTGGGAGGCAACCAGTCAATGTTTCTCTCTCTCTTCCACTTCCTCTCTCCCTAAAATCAATAAACATAAATAAAAAAATATGTCCCCCTGATGTCTGGCTAGTTCTGTACCTGTGTCCCTTACCCAACTGACAGAGTCCACTTGGCAAAGCGGCTGGACTTCCAGGACAGGGAAAGGAATACGGCTCACACAGACTCAGAAGGGGTCTCTCTTACCTTCAGGCATAGAGCAGTGGGATCTTTGGGCTGCCAGAGACCTGAAAGAGCCCCTTCACCACCCTTAGTAGGAACATAAATGTCATCCACACCTTCCCCTGCATCTTTCTGTGTCTCTCCTTAAAGACTCCTTCCTGTGCGTGAAGTACTTACTGCCTAATGAGTTTTATTCAGTATGCAAGCTTTTTTGTTGTTGTTAGCAGGCTGCATTTCTATGGAGATGAAATCTGCACCTAGTTTTGCCCTTTGGAGGCTATAAAAAGAAAAACAATCCCAGCTCACCCCAACGGCTCTTCATGTATTGGAACTGTGGCCTTTGTGTCCTGTCCCGTCTCCCCCAGGAAGAATATCTCTGCTCCTTCCAATCATTCTTCCTGTGTTAGCCCTGGGAGCGCTTCCCACCATTCAGCACCATTCTCTGTGCAGACATTCACCGCACTAACCTGATGGCCACCCCGTGAGCCCAGCGGGGGCTCTCTCCCAACCCTAAGTGCGCTGTGTCAGGACTTCCTAGATAAGACGGAGATGTCAGGGCAGGCTGTGAGGCCTGCGCTTCTGCTCTGCCAGGTCTGGCTGCCCATGGACTGGAGGGTGATCCGTCCTGCCCCTGGCCTGCAAAAAGGCCTGGCTTACCTGGGCCAGAAGCCTCTGCAGCAGATTGGTCACTGAATTGCTTTGCAGCTCATGGGTATAGGGCTGGTGTGAGTAGCCAAGGGCCAAACTAGAGCAATAGGGAAAGCTCCTGCTTATTCCAGGCAAAAAGCAGATGCTGCCAGTGCCATCCAGATGGGTATGGAAGAAAAGGAACATAGGATTCCCAAGGGTAATTGAGGTTGTGGAGATTCAGTGTCTGGAATTAATTTCCCTTTAAATACCCCATGTCAAATGCTCAGCATCATTAGGAAGGCTGAACTATCTATCACATTGTACTTTTCCAGGTGTCTTTTTTTTTTGCTCCTTGCCCTTACTCTGAGTTCAACAAAGATCTGTTCAACAAAGATCTCTTATGAAAGATAAGCTCTCTGAATTCCGGCCAAGATGGAGGCATAGGTAGACACACTGTGCCTCCTCACACAATCAAAAGAAGGGCAACACATTCAAAAACAAAAAACAACCAGAACTCCCAGAAAATCGAACTGTATGGAAGTTCAACAACCAAAGAGTAAAGATACATTCATCCAGACTGGTAGGAGGGGTGGAGATGGGCAACCAGGCAGAGAGGACTCACAGCAAGGTGGCGGCCAGAGGACCAGGGTGGGTGAGGCAGCGGCTGGCAGACCGAGTGGTCCCATATTTGCGTGTGGATAAACAGGGAAGATAAACTGGGGAGCGAGACAAACCACGCAACCCAGGTTTCCAGTGCAGGGAGATAAAGCCTCAGAACCTCCGACTAAAAACACCTGTGGAGGTTGAGGCAGTGGGAGAAACTCCCAGCCTCACAGGAGAGTTTGTTGGAGAGACCCACAGGGTCCTAGAACATACACAAACCAACCCACCTGGGAATCTGCAGCAAAAGGGCCCAATTTGCATGTGGGTAGTGGGGGAAGTGACTGAAAGCTGGCAGAGAGTGGAGCAAGTGGCACTGCTTCCTCTCGGACCCCTCCCCCACAGACAGTGCCACGGTGCAGCAACATGGGTTGCCCTGCCTTCGTGAATACCTAAGGCTCTGCCCCTTTTTCGCAACAGGTGTGCGGAGACCAAAGAAAATGACCCAGGCCCCAGCTGGTGTGTCTCAGTGGATTGAACGCTGGCCTGTGAACCAAAGGGTCGCCAGTTCAATTCCCAGTCGGGGCACATGACTAGCTTGGGGGCCAGATTCCCCAGTGTGGGGCGCACAAGAGGCAACCACACACTGATGTTTCTCTCCCTCTCTTTCTCCCTCTTTTCCCCTCTCTCTAAAAGTAAATAAATAAAATATTAAAAAAAGAAGATGACCCAAAAGAAAGAACAGATCAAAGCTCCAGAAAAAAAAATACAACTAAGCGACGAAGAGATAGCCAACCTATCAGATGCACAGTTCAAAACACTGGTAATCAGGATGCTCACAGAAGTGGTCGAGTATGGTCACAAAATAGAGGAAAAAGTGACATTTTTGAAAAGTGAAATAAAGGAAAATGTACAGGGAACCAAGTGATGGAAAGGAAACCGGGACTCAAATCAACAGTTTAGGGCAGAAGGAAGAAATAAACATTCACCCAGAACAGAATGAAGAAACAAGAATTCAAAAAAATGAGGAGAGGCTTAGAAACCTCCGGGGCAATCTCAAATGTTCCAACATCCAAATCATAGGGGTGCCAGAAGGAGAAGAGGAAGAAAAAAATTGAAAACTTATTTGAACAAATAATGAAGGAGAACTTCCCCAATCTGGCAAAGGAAATAGACTTCCAGGATGTCCTGGAAGCTCATAGAGTCCCAAATAAGTTAGACCCAAGGAAGCACACACCAAAGTACATCATAATTACATTACCCAAGATTAAAGATAAGGAGAGAATCTTAAAAGAAGCAAGAGAAAAGGAGACAGTTACCTACCAAGGAGTGCCCATAAGACTCTCAGCTGATTTCTCAAAAGAAACCTTACAGGCAAGAAGGGGCTGGAAAGAAGTATTTGAAGTCATCAAAGGCAAGGACCTACATCCAAGATTACTCTATCCAGCAAAGCTATCATTTAGAATGGAAGGGCAGATATAGTGCTTCCCAGATAAGGTCAAGTTAAATTAGTTCATCATCACCAAGCCCTTATTATATGAAATATTAAAGGGACTTATCTAAGAAAAAGAAGAAGATCAAAAGTATGAGCAGTAAAATGACAACAAACTCACAACTATCAGCAACTAAACCTAAAAACACAAAAACAAACTAAGCAAACAACTAGAACAGGAACAGAATCACAGAAATGGAGATCACTTGGAGGGTTATCAGTGGGGAGGAGAGCAGAATGGGGGAAAAGGTACAGGGAATAAGTAGTATAAATGGTAGGTAGAAAATAGACAGGGGGAGTTTAAGAACAGTATAGGAAATGGAGAAGCTGAAGAATTTATATGTGCAACCCAAGGACATAAACTAGGGGGG
Organism: Macrotus californicus; assembly: GCA_007922815.1. Classification (NCBI taxonomy): domain Eukaryota; kingdom Metazoa; phylum Chordata; class Mammalia; order Chiroptera; family Phyllostomidae; genus Macrotus; species Macrotus californicus. The sequence goes on along the minus strand of VMDR010003885.1, from coordinate 49,677 downwards.
GCAGGGAATGCGGGTGGAAAGGGAGGGTGCAAGATGCAGGGGAATAAACAGGAGAAAAAAAAGTGGGACAATTGTAATAGCATAATCAATAAAATAAATTTTTAAAAAAGAAAGATAAGCTTGCTTATCTGGATCCTTTGGGTGAAAATGCAACTCAACAGCTAATCTCAACCAGTTGTGTAATTAATTAATTACTTCACTTTGTACAAGTAATTTCATTTTTTGTAGGCCACTTTACTCATCTGTAAAGTAAAATAATTAAACTAAATCATTTCTTAGCTTCCTTAAAGCTCTTACATTCTATGACTCATGGTTTGAATTTTTAAATATTTTTTTATTTTCTAATTACAGTTGACATGCAACATATTAGTTTTAGGGGTACCACATAGTGATTAGACACTTACATAGCCTGCAAAGTGATCACCCCAATAAATCTAGTACCCACCTGACACCATATATAGTTATTCCAATATTATTGACTGTATTCCCTAGGCTGTACTTTACATCCCTGTGACTATTTTTATAACTGGTAATTTGATCTTAATCCCTTCCCCTTTTTCATTCAATCGCCCAGTGTCCCTCCCATCTGGCAACCATCAAAATGTTCTCTGTATCTTTGAGTTTGTTTCTGTTTTATTTGTTCATTTATTTTGTTTTTAGATTCCATATATAAATGAAATCATATGTTATTTGTTTTTCTCTGTCTGACATATTTCACTTAGCATAATACCCTCTAGGTCCACCTGTGTTGTTGCAGATGGCAAGATTGCATTCTTTATTATGGCTGAGTCATAGTCCATTGTGTATATGCACCACTTCTTTGTCTGTTCATCTAGTGATGGACACTTAGGTTGCTTCCATATTTTGGCTGTTGTGAGTAATGCTGCAATGAACATATGGATGCATACGTCTTTTCAATTTAGTGTTTTGGGTTTCTCCAGATAAATATCCAAGTGGAGTTGCTGGGTCTTTCTTTGTTTCTTGTTATAGCCTTTGTTTTAAAGTCCACTTTGTCTGATATGAGTATTGCTTCCCAACTTTGATTTTTTATTTCCATTTGCCTGAAATAGCTTTTTCCATCCCTTACTTTAGATCTGAAGTGGGGCTCTTGTAGGCAGCCTGCGCATGGGTCTTGTATTCTTATCCATTCATCTACCCTTTATCCTGATTGGAGCATTTAATTCACTTACTAAGGTAATTATTGATAGGTATGTTGTTATTGCCATTTTATTACTCATATTTTTTTAAATCTTTTTTTCTTCTAAAGAAATCCCTTTAATATTTCTCATAATCCTGGACTTGTACGTCTATTTCCTTTGCCGTATCAGGGAAGTTTTCCATCATTATTTCGTCAGACAGGTTTGCAATCCCTTGCTCTCTCTCTTCTCCTTCTGGTACCCCTGTTATTGCACAGAATTTTATATCAGAAGTCCCTTAAACTATCCTAGTTTTTTGGATTGTTTTTTATTTTTGCTGTTCTGATTGAATGGTTTCTGCTCCCTTGTCCTCTAATTGCTGATTCGATCCTCTAATTCCCCTAATCTGCTCTTGTGCTTCAAGTGTATTCTTCATTTCTTACTGGTTCTTTTTTATGGCTTCTATGTCCTTTCTTATGCTTATTATCGCTTTGGCGAAGTTCTCACTACATTCATCTACTGATCCATCCCTGAGTTCACTGAGCATCCTTACAACCAGTGTTTTGAACTCTGCATTTGGTAGATCGCTTGTCTCCATTTTGTTCAATCATTTTTTTTCTGGAGTTTTGTTGTGTTCTTTCATTTGAGAGATGTTTCTTTTTCTCCTAATTTTGGCTGCCTCCCTGTGTTTGTTTCTATGCATTAGGTGGAGCTGCTATGTCTCTTAGTCTTGGGAGAGTGGCCTTATATAGTAGGTGTCCTTTGGGGCTCAGTGGCACAATCTCCCTGGTCACCTTGGCTGGGTGCTCCAGGTGTGTCTGTTGTGTGGGTTGTGTGTGCCCTCCTATTGTCGGTGAGTCTTGCTTGCTGTTGGCATGTCAATGGGAGGGATCAATACTCAGGCTGATTATTTGTGAGGACTTGCCATGACTGCAAGTGGAGGAGCTTCTGTGTAGGCCTGACCCGGCAGAACAGGATTTGCTTTAGTGGGGCTCTGGTGCCTGCTGCGTCTGCCCTTGGGGTGTGTCCTTCATGAAGGTGGTTGGGTGGTGTTCTGGGTGGTCTGGCCACTTGTGTTGGTTCTGGGGCCTGCTGGAAGGAACTCTGGTACAAGTCAAGGTCAGCAAGGCCACCTGGCAGGAGCTACAAAGTGATCTGCAGATGGTTTCCACTTGTGGGCTTGGGGGTGCCTGAGAGAGGTTAGGCTGAGAACTGAGGGGGTGCTGCCACCAGTGCAAGCCTAGGGCCACTTAGCAAGTGGTACAAGGCATGCTGAAGCCAGATGCTGCTTGTGTGGGGTTTCTGAACCTTTTAGAGATTTTAGGAAAGTTGGAGGCAGGAGCCAAGATAGATACTTTTTATGGAAAAGCCACTGGAAGTGGCCTGGGTAGGCCCAAAAGTTGGGTGAGGTCTCAGGGAATCACCAGGGCATAGTGAACAGTGTTAGCCAGGTTGATGGAGATTCAAGGGGAGGGCTCAGCAAAGGAACAATGGCTTCTGTCAGCACTTCTGTCTGGGAGAAAGCTGCCCCTTCCTCCAGCCCTCACCCCACAGCCAGACAATCCAGTTCCTCTCACTGTGTCCCTGATGCTTTCTGAGCTATTGTCCTGGTGCTGGGGCTCCGAGGGAGTGAGTCTGCATAAGTCTGTCCACTGGCCCTTTAAGAGAAACACTGGGATTCTAGAAGCCTCCATTTCCCTCAGCCACAATCCCCACTGTTTTCACAGCCAGAGCTGATGGGGACTTACCTTCCTGGCACTGGAACCCTGGGCTGAGGAGCCTGGTGTGGAGCTGGGACCCCTTGCTACTTGGAGGGAACCTCCACACTGAGTTATCCCTCCTGATTTTTAACCACCACGCGTGGGTGTGGGCCGTGCTTGTTGCTCATCTCAGCCCTTCCACGAGTCTTCACGTGGCCTCTTCTATAAATCCTTAGTTATAGGATATCTGTTCAGCCAGACTTCAGTGGGTTCTCAGTGATGGTGTATCTGTAGTTTAGTTGCGATTCTGGCATGGCCTTGGGCAGAGGGGAGAACAGCATTTACCTCTCCTGTCATCTTGAGTGTAAGTCCTGGTTTGTGTTTCTGAAGAGCAAACTCATAAAAACTTCAAAAGTCTCTCTCCCCTGGTACCCTCATCAGTGTCAGGAGGACGCTGTTCTCCCTATCACCAGCCAGAATGATCTCCAGAGAGGGAGTTAATGACCCAGCACCACCTGTACATCCTCAGCACTGAGGTCCTATCTTCTGGTGACGGCGTCCTACAGAGGAGGCAGGAAACGGAAGTCTGCCTGACACAGTCATTGCTGCTGTTCCCTCAGTGGCCACAGATCCTGAAACAGAGAAGATGAGTGGAAGTGGGAACTCGTGCGTGTTTTCTCCTGACTGGCCACGGCCAGAGTGTTCACAGCAGAGACTGAAGTTCCAACACGGCTTCTTCGTGCTTGTTCCCAGGTGAATGCAGACTTTCAACACAGTGTTGGCCGCCAGGGGCCTCTGCCCAAGGGCGACTGAACGCCGACTCCCACTGACTTGCAGAGCATGAAGCGAGCAGTGAAGCAACTAGATCAGCTTCCTCTGCTTTTGCGTGGTCTGCCAGCCCTGCGCCTAGTATTTGTCTAGGTGGATGAAGATGCTGCAATTCACCTGCCTGCTTGCTCCAGTCATTTCTTTAAGAGCCAAAGACTGCCTGTAAGCAAGGGCAGGTGGAGGGACAAGGCTGTGGGACAGGTGTGCTGAGTGGCCTTGGGGGCTGAGGTGTGAGCCCTGCAGCTGGCTCAGTGGCCAGCGTTGTGTCAGACTTGTCCCTGGGGTGTTCCGCCTGCCTCCCTCAGGGCCTTCCACATGAGGGCCCACAGAAAACAGGCACATGGCATTTCGTACTGTGGAAATTGTAAAGCTATTGGCTATTTTATTTTATTCTATTTCAGGAGAAGCATGATGGAACAGAGTGCTCAAAAGGTTAACCTCAAAGCCATTTTAAATTATGCTTCTATTAGGTTTTCTGCCACGGATCCCCATTTAAAACATTATAATTCTGTGAAGATGAGTTTACTGCAAATGGTGAGCTATTCAGGAAAGCGGCATCCCTCAGACCAACTACATCGGAATCTCCTGGGTGACCAGGAAGAAGCCGGCTTCGGTGCCCAGTCCCAGACCTTTGGAATCTGAATCTGAAGGTCAGCAGAGCAATCTGCACTGAAGCAGCTCCCTGGCAACTCTTACACCAGGTGGCCTTTGACAATCATTAGAGAAGCTTTCTGACCCCATCTCCTGACCTTTCTAAGTAATAAAAGGATTTAGTGTGTCTAGCCTGCAATGAGCTAATCAAATTAAAAGAGCTTTTATACAGAAAAACAAGAAAAACTGTCTTCAAGGAATCCCCAGATGGAGAATAACAGGCCTGGTGAAAACATTTCGTATATGGATTTCTTTAAAAGTAATTATTGGTTGAGAAAGACTTCATCCATCCTTCTTACGTCCCCTAAGCTAGTCCCACCCACCTCCTAAAGCTGAAGTGTGTAGCAGCTTGGGATCTCGGGGTGCAGGTCGGGGTGAGGGGTCTGGGGTGGGAGAGTGGGGTGGGTGCACACGTGTGTAAAAAGGCAGCTAGCCGCTGGCATGTGGCCCAGAGAGGGCCGCAAAGTGAATTTCCATATCTAGAGGCTGAAGTTACCTGCACCCCGCCTGGAGACTGAGGCGGCAGACGTGGTGGGGAAGGGGGTCGGTCAGCCTGGGAAGCGGTGGCCGCTCCATAGTCGTTGCTCATTTACTGTGCTGCACCTGCCGGAGTTGGCCAGGCCAGGGATCTGACGGGAACTTGCGCTTTACCAAGCCAGAGATTATTTCTATCAGACGGCTCTCTCAGGGGAGGGAAAAACCCCAAGAACATCGGCTCAATCTTGCGTGTCACGGGTTTGACCAGTCAGCCACAATGGAATATGACATGTGTCGAAGGGTTTTGTCTTCTTACAGTTGATAGGCAGCGACTCCGGCCAAGGCCCCTGGCACGGGAAGGTAATTCAACAACCCATTAAATTCATTATGGGTCTGGGAGGTGGCAAATTTCCCTCTAGGGCCAAAGTCTGCAAAGAAGAACAGAGCTGTGTTTCAGGCCTGAAGTCGTCCGCAGTGCCAGCCAGCTGACAGAGGCCGGAGGTGAAGAGGTGGCTTGGAAATCGGACCTGCTGAGGACATCAGCCTGTCCCTGCCTTTCTCTCTCCTGAGCCGGGTTCCAAACCACTCATGTTGTGAGGTCAGGGTTACAAAGGGGTCAGAGCTGTGCTCTTTGTGTGTGTTTGTGTGTGTACGTATGTGTGAATGTGCACTTGTGTGTGGGGGGGCGCATGGGTGTGTATGTGTGCTTTCGGTGTGCGCATGTGAGTATACGTGTGTAATTGTGTTGTGTGTGTGTGTGTGTGTGTGTGTGTCCGTGCATGTGTGTGCATATGTGGGCATGGTGCATGTGTGGGGTAGGTACATGTGTATGGTGGTTCATGTGTGTGCATGCTGGTTTCTGCCCATGCCCCTTCCAGCGGCTGCTTTCAGTGCTCGCTGTCTGCGGAGGAAGAGTTGGGCATCGTCCGTGACTGTGCCCAGAGAGGCCTTTGGAACAGGAGGGAGAAGTCAGAAATGCTGAAAAAGAATGTCGGGTTTAACCAGTGTCGGGGCCAAGTCTAGTCCCCAAACCCCTTGGTGTCTAAGCCAGTCTGTCCCCAGGGTCTGAGCTGTGGCCGCACCTCGCTCCCGTCACTTTTCACGTCCCAAAGGCTATAGGAGGGTAGGAGCAGGGGGCTTTCCCTCTGCAGGACAGGCCCCTCTGCAGGGCCGAGGTCCTAAGCTGTACGGAGGCCTTTCTCACCCCTCCTGTCCTAGGAGCCCCGGGACTGAGAAGCTCAGGGCCAGAGCGGCCATGCGGCTGGTTGGTGCCAGCAGAGCCAGGGAGGAAAGAGCCTTCTTTCAGACGGGGATTAACACCAGCTCTCTCCATCCTGGGATACAAAGCCAGGGGAAAGAGGTGCACTTGCACAATCCAAGATTTATTCTCAAAGAGCAACCCCGATTTCCGCCTTCCTCTACTCTCCATGTGTCAGACCCTCACCAGGAGCGGGGCCTTCCGTGTCCTAGAACCTTAACTTGTGGAAGGTGATGGGTGGCTGCCAGCTGGTCCTGCTGCCTCCTGCCCCTCATTAATGTGTTCCTGAAGCATTGGCCCTGGGCCTGGCAGCCCCCACCCCATTCCTCTGAGTTTACCTGCTGTCTGTTGCTTGTCGCTGAGTGAGTCTGGCCACAGTCCATCTCCACAGGCTCAGAGGGAACACGAGGGCAACCGCCCTGGGCTGCACACAGCCTACCGGAAGTCTAACGTGCAGGCAGCGAAGGTTTGCTTTGTGTAGTCTGCTGTTTCGCGGGTATGTGATTGCTGCCTTGGCAGAAGGTGTGCCCAGAGAGGATGGTACTGCTCCCCAGAACCCCAGGAGCTATTACTGGAAGTAGGACCTTTGCTTGATAACAACTCAGAGCACATGGTGTGAACAGTATAGCCCGGGGTCGGATGTTAGGCTTGGAGTTGGGGAAGTTTGTGCCTCTTTCTTTGCACGAAAACCCTGAATTCCTTCCCTCATCCCTTCGCCCTCCACAAATCTAGACAAGATTCCCTGAAAGAACGGCCCCTGGGCTAAAATGTGCTGGGACTAGGATAGCGTGCCCTGTCCCTCATGGAGCCACACGAGCCTGGTCACTACTGTCTAGTAAATTACTTTTATAAATAATTTACCAAGTACGAATGAGAAGCCTGTGCTGCCTGATGCATTTAAAATCCGTAGCCCAAAGAACCAGAGCAGACTTCTGTCCCTTCCCCATTGGATCACACGGCGTGAAGCCACACGGTGGCTGGGTGATGGCTTCTTTTCTGCACACAGACACCAAGGGTTCTGCCTGTGAGACAGCAAAAACCTCACACAGCCCTTGGCATTCGATGTCTAAGATGCTATTCTGCACGCCACCCACTGAGAGTGCCAAGGTGCACCTACACCTACTTAGCAGTTACATCCACAGCCTCATTCTCCCTCAGCTCACAATGGACAAGCACTAAGTCCTTCGGCCTCTCAGAGTATCCTTTCTTACTGGGCTGCTGGGTCCTTGAACTTCTCTTGGCTTCCACCCAGCCAAGACTCCACTCAGCTTCCAGCCGGCTCTCAAACAGCGTACATCCTGAGCCCGGCTCCACTGTGGGGTATCTTCAGAGCCAGTTTTGCTCTGTACTGTCCTGGGCCTGAGATGCTGGAGAGAGATGACGTGATGTACTGATGACTATGAACACCACCTCTCTGCAATGTCCTCAACCCATCCGCCTCGGGTCCCTCCTGGCCAGCCCTACCAGAGCTGTTCCCCTGGGCTCACTCCATCACCCATGCACATGGCCTTCTGCTGCTAGAAATCACGGTCTCCCGGGCATTGTCCCTCCAACCTCCAACAAATCTCTTTTCGTTTTCCTTTGAGTCTCAAAGTCTCAAAAGTGCTCCCCTCTTACAGAGGCAGTGGATCGATGAAAAGGTTTTCCAATCCATGGAAGCCTTTTCTCCTCTTTAAGCACAGTTTTCTACAACACGCAACTTGTGAACGAGATGAAAGGAGCACTTCCCGGCTGCGCCTCTCCTCACTTCCACCGCTCCGACCCTTGGGGGCCTTCCCACTCTGGAGGGCCCCACCTCGAGTTAGTCAACAGCCCCGCCGAGAGACGCCTGCCCCAACCTTTCCCACTTCTACGTCTTCTGCTCTCCACAAGGGTCGCCTCTTTTCCTCTCGGCTGTCTTACATGCCATGGATTCTTTTCCGTTATTTTTCACCTTTTTTACCTACGTAAGAAAAAAAAATGCACTCACATTCGACCCTACTGACCACGTAGCTTCCATCCTTTCTTTCAATACATTTCCCAATGAGCTGGAGGGCCCATGGGCAGGCGGGCCTCCCTACTCCCAGCCTTGCATAAATGCTGCTTTGCAATGTGTCTCTGATGCTCTTCCCCCCACCAGGACGTGGAGATCTTTTTTACACCCTTAAATCTAGGCTTGTCAGTGGGGCTTGCTCTGGCCGATGGGACATGAGCAAATGGGATGTGACGCAAACAGACGCTGGGAAGTGCTGGTGCGTGGGACTCGCTTTCTCTTCCTGCCGGAAACCCTCTCCCTGCCTGCAGTGAAGGCCAGGAACCTGAAGCATCGTGAGAGATGTACAGCCCTGTCACTCATGGTCTCTGCTAGACCGTGGACAGCCAGTCCCAACGGCCAGACCTTAGAAAATGAGCAGCCAACCCAACCACTGGCAGAGCTGCTTGGTGAAACCGCAGACTCGGGAGTCATATTAGAAAATGAGGTCGTTAAATTTGGGGGTGGTTTGTGACCCAGCAAAAGCTCATCAGTTCACCCTCCAATGACTTAGTGGCTATCCATCAGGGGGCTGCATCCATCTTATTTGCCTCAATGTCTCTGTCCCATGGGAAGTCACCTGTTCTACTGAAAGTCTTCAAAACGGATGCACGTGGGTTGCTCAGGCACGGTGTTACTTCATACAAGAGCTATGTCGAGTCTCTCCTTGGGGATCTTAATTTACCTGTGCATCCCCAGTGGTGTGGCAACAAAGGAACAGTGTCTGCAGTTCAGGAAGACAGCCTGAGAAGAGGATTCCTGCACCTCCTCTTCAGTTTGTCTGTCCACACCTTAATATCAGCAGTGACCCGGTGGTGTACGTGAGCCCAGCCAATCCATGGTCAATGATTGTGAAACAGACCCTACCTAGTTATCTTAGAGTTGCACGTGTGTGTGTACAGAAAGAGAGAGAGGTTTTTTTTTGTTTTTAGCTACTTGTTTTAAGGGAATGGCTCACACAATTGTGGAGGCTGATGTGTCTAAAATCTGCAGGGCAGGGGTACCGGCTGGGGACTGAGGGAGAGGCTGATGTTGCAGCAAGCTCATGTCCAAAGGCCGTCTGCTGGCGGAAGTCCCTCTTCCTTAGGGGACCTCAGTCTTTTTTCTATTAAGGCCCTCAACTGATTGGGCGAGGCCCACCCATATTGTGGAGGGCAATCTGCTTTACTCAAAGTCTAGTGCTTTAAATATTAATCTCATCTGAAAAATACCTTCACAAAAACATCCGCAGTCATGTCTGACCAAACATCCGGGGAGCGTGGCCCCGCCAAGTTGACACATGAGAGGAGCCACCCCACTGCCCTTGCTGTTGACTTGAGCTCGGACAAAGTCCTTACCCCTAAGAAAGCCGTTGTTGCTTCTGACCACAGAGTGATTGCCCTGGACTAAGTGGCTGGACGTAGCAGATTTCCGAATGGCTGTGATCTGCGTAGGTGTGTGTTGTCTGTGACCAGCAGACCTCACCAAACAGGCCTGGCGTGCGCTTCCTCCTGTCTTCCTCGCTGATCAGTCCTGGACGGGTGGGAGGCTTTGCTATCAGAGAAGCCATCTAAATCAAGAGCAGCGTAGGGAAAGCAGAAAGAAACACATGATTCCATTTTGATAGATTAGTGATAGAGATTGAGGGCACCAAGATTCCAGCTTCTTTGATCCGATATGCTTGGAAATAGAATGATGTTACAGACCCGTGTCCGAGATAGAGAGTGCGATTTCACACTCCTTTGTCTACAGGCTGTAAAAGTCTTTGTCAGTTCTGCAAAAAGCTTCTAAAAGTGGAACGATTAAAGACCTGGGTTGTAAAGACTGCAGCAAAACAAACAGATGTGGTTAATAACAGATATGTGGGCTCTCGAGGATATTAACATAAATAAAAATTCATCACCAGAAATAATTACATTCCCCACTACGGCCCACCCTCTAATCCTCTTGGGCCCTGAAAAATAATGGGAAGGTTAACACATTTCTCACATTTCTAAGCATGTTATTATTTCTTGCTTACACAAAAATTACATAAAAGCAATCATTTGGGATCTGGGAGTGGACGCCATAGAGGAGCCTCAGATAAAAGCTTAACCAAAACAGAAAAGCAATCTGCCCGTTGCTGACAACACTGTCACAAAAATGTTACATTTCATGGAGGGGACTTCTCAGAATTCAATAACAACACGTTTAGCCGCTAAATTGAGTCATTTGCATATGACAGTGAAGTAAAAATACAATAATCTTATTTTTTGCTGCCTAATAGGATTTCCTCGAGCTGGTTCACTGAAGACATACTGATCTCCTTGCTTTCTGCCCCAAATTCCACCCCATCCCTGCTTGTTTTTCTCTACCAACCCTTACCCTGCCTTTCTACTTTACCTTTTATTTTCATTTTTCTTCCGCATCTCACATTCCCTTTGTTTCTTCCTTTTTTATCAGTTTCTTCTCCACTAAAAGTGACTCCAACTGACAGCTATTAGCTCATTCCTGAGGAGAGAAAAGAAACCATTATTTCTCATCCTTTTTTTTATTGGACCTTCTTTCCCCTCCAAGCCTGGCATTATTATCAGAGGTACTATTGTTGTTATTTACCTCCTTCTAGATGGGCCGAGAGAACTGGCCGAGATAAAATCCCACCCGATCTGGGAAAAGAAGATGGTATGTTACTGAAGTTGAGTGCACACGCACACACGTGTGTTTTGCTTACTCCCTCTTGTTCTGCCCCAGGTATTTGGACAATCACGTGAAACCGTCAGGGCCAGAATGGCATAATGGGTAAGATGGATGGCTGTGACATTAACTTGCCTGGGTTTGAATTCAGCCTCCACCACTTATTCGTTTGAGACCATGCACACTTACTCGATTCTCTCTGTTCTCCAGGGTTCCTCATCTCTGGCATAGAAATAAAAACGGACCCTAACTCTGGTGCTGTCAGGAGGAGCAGCGTGCTACTTTGCAGACGTGTGCATGCAAGTGTGAATCTCAGTCCACAAACCTGGGCATCTGAGAAACACCCCACCTCTTCGTTTGCTCATGAGCTAGCCTCCTCTCATGGGTACATAACTTCACCTCACACATTTGGGGTTCTCCCGTCAGGTCTTCTTAAGGGGCTGGGGTCACACAATGAGGCAAGTGCTGATGGTGGCCCCCTGGTTATCACCATCTGCTCACCCAAGTTCCTGATGGGGTGTCCATTGTCCCTCCCATTGTGAGCTCAGGTCATGTGCCTCTTTGGACGTGGCATTTTGGGCGAGGCTGGGGACCATGGTCCCCCTGAGCTCATTTTTTGCCCCGTCCTTCTGCGAGGTTGCCATGCCCCTGAGGGCTGCCGGGCTCTCTCTCACCCACTCATCTCACTCCCCTCCAAGGCTTAGGAAGTGTCTCCCTCTCTTTCCTTACATCAAACGGCCCTTTGCCTGCTGCTTCTTCCATGCCCCCCCTGCTTCCTTCAAATGATCCAGGATCTCTTCTGCTGCTTCTGCTGACCCGCTTTCTCCTTAAAGCTTAGCCTAATGGAACAACCACAGGACATGGCACAGGTTTTCTATGCCACCACCCTGCCACCTCGCCCCCGATGCCAAGAAGCCCAGGGCTTTCTCTCCATTCAAATGGCCGGGGAGAGGAGTGGGGTTACATGGGGAGAGAATGAGAGAAAACTTAGGGAAAACCCATCAATGCATTTGAAAATGTGAGCCAGCCGCACCCACATTAAGTAAACACTAGTGTTTATTGCTCGCTCTGCTGAAGCTGCCCTTGTCCTGACTGCTCCTTAGCACCTTCTCTCGCCACAATGTTAGTTACTCGCTCCTTCTCGAAACACAGTCATCTCGGCCATCTCCCAGTTCCCTCCTGTCGCTCTGGGTGCGATGGAGGTACGTTTTGTGGGCTCCTCCACCATCTGTTGCAATGTCCCCTGGGGCTCCGGGTTCTGCTTGTGGCTCTCTTCTCTCCTCCCTGTCCCCCACACCCTGGTGACCCTGCTGGTCAGTTATCACCCACGTGTCAGTGACTCCTGTTTCCCCTCCTCAGCTCTACAGTGGACTGCGAACTCTGACCAGAAATATGTTTCATTCCTTTCACTGGGAGGTGGAGTTGACGTCTCCCCCTGTGAACCTGGCTGCCGTGGGACTTGTGCCGGAGAACACAATGCCAGAGAGGGATGCTGAAGTTGGACCTCCAGGGGTTTCGTGCCCTTGAGCTCCTTCTCTTGGGCCCACTCTCCCTGCTGCCCTGGGAACAAGGCTGGACTAACAAGACTGATGAAACCAGTCTCCACCAGCCTTGCTGCAGTCCAAGAGGAACAAGGCCCCACAAAAGAGCCAGGGCCCCGCGGACCCATCGGCACAAACAAGCTCCACCGAGTAGTGAGGCTGCCCCAGACCAGCAGGACAGTCAGCCCACTTGACGTTTGAGCAATAATAAATAGTCGTTGTAAGCCGCTAGGTTTTGGGGTGGTTTGCTACACAACAGTTGCTAACTGATATGAGCTGGAACATCTCTGCTGAAGTCCCTGTCTCACAAGCCTGGTGGCCACTGGACATCTCCACTTGGGTGTCCTCAAGTCACCAAGTGCCAGCTGACCTCAACATACTTCCTCATCCTCAGTCACACCCAGCTCTTGTCTCTGTCTCAGCCAACAGACTGTTGTTTACTCCGAAACCTGGGCAGCGTCCTAACCCCCCACTCCTTCCCCCTGCGTCCAGTCCATCACTAAGAACTGTCATTTCCATATTCCAAACAGCTCTCCTTCCTTCTGCCTCTCTCCACCTCCGCTCATTTTTTTCTTAGTTTAGATTATCACCTCTCGTCTGGTTTTCTCAAGCTCTAAACTTACTCCCCTCTGCTTTGCCTTCAATCTGTTTTCTATTTCAACGAGGAGAATATTTTCAAAAACTCATTCTGGATGTGTGAACCACCTGATTAAATTCCTGCAATGGCTCACCATCTTTCAGAAAGGCCATGACCTTCAGCTAGACCAAGGGCCCTTGACTTGCATCAGTGTGCAATCGGGAGCCACTGAAGAGCCTTGAGCAGAAACGTGGCAGCCCAGGGCTCTACTTTAAGAGAAGTGATCTGGGGGGTCACTTTCAGCCTAGCTCACAGGGGAAAACTTGCATAGGTCCAGTGAGAAAGGGCAGGTCTCGAACCGGACTGTTCAGGCTTGGCTCTGATCAGGTGTCAAGGGAAGGAAAGAGAAATAAAACCTGCCTGTGACCTCCAACCTAGCTAAGGGATGTTGGTAAAGCCATTATTGAAGAGCAAAATAAGGAGGTGTATGGAGCAAGGAAATGGCAGGAAGGAACAACAGCACACGGGGCTGGAAAGGCAGCTTGAGGTCTGTGGTGTCCGAACGCCCCTCACCTCAGCCCCTCTGAGCCCTCACCACAGCTACTCCTTCAAGCATCTGCTGGATGCGCCATTTCTTCTACATAGTTTCCTGATCTACCCGTTAAAATCCCACGTCTCTTTCAAGACTTTCCTCACTCATCAGTCTGTTTGTGCTGCTATACCAGAATGCCATAGCTCCAGTGTCTAACAAACAGTAGAAATTTATTTCTCACAGCTCTGGAGGCCAGGAAATCCAAGATCAAGGTGCCAGCAGATCCCTGTCTGTTGAGAACCCATTCCTGGTTCAGAGACGACTCACTTCTCACCGTGTGCTCATGTGGCCGAGAGCAGAGAGAAAGAGCAGCTCTGGGTCTCTTCTCTTAGGGCACTAATCCCATTCATGGGGGCTCCATCCTCATGAAATAACCACCTTCCAAAGGCCCCGCCTCCTAACACCATCGGGGGTTAGGATTCAGCACGCGAACTTTGAAGGGACCAAACTTTCAGTCTTAGCACGACCTGTTATCTCTTTTTGTTACTTGAAGAAATGTCAATGGAGTGGTTACGGTATGTCAGCACTGGGTCCACATGGTAACACGGAGCTGTCCCCATGACCTCCTGGATCACCCTCCCTCCACGCCACTTATCCCAGACTGCCCTGTGCCTTAAGCAGCTCTGTAGCCAGAAACAGCAGAGGAGAGCACACAGTCAGCCGGCTCTCCCAGCACGCCACAGGGTCAGTCCATCTTTGTATTCCCCAGGGCACACAGAGGTATACAGTGAAGATTTCACAAATTAGTGAATAATAATAATAATAATGTTATAAAACATCGAAATAGATTGGCAGTGATAAAATTTCATTAAAATGATTATGAAAACCGCTGTTAAGACTTAGGGATGAAATAGAACTCAAGATCTCTGAGCTTAATTAGCAAGCCAACGAGGCTGACTTTCCTTCAATGAGAGGAAGACCAGTGCGGATGACAGTGCACGCCCTGCCCGAATTTCCCTCCTGGCACCTCACTGGTGTTTGTTTGGTGGCGATGTGTTCAGTGGGGGGTTAACCCTCCTGCTCCACTACTTATGTACAGACTTCATTCTCTTGGTTTAAGGCTTTGATCTGTGTCAGGTGACAATGCACAAGGGGGTGGGGACACAAGGTGAGAATGAGGACTTCTGAGTGGGCTTTGGAGGGGAAAGACTTAGAAGAGAACATTCCACTCTGTCCTTGACCACTGCTTGCCTTCTTTGGGGATTTAAATGAATTTTTTTCTTAGCTGGAGGGAACGTTTGGGGGAGAGATGGTTTTCAAAGAAGCCATTCCAGCAGAATCAAACTGGATTTTAAAATGCTTGTTTTCCAATTTGTGCATGTGGATATCGTTCCAAAAAATCTGATGCCATCCCCAAATTTAGACTCCTTGAAAAAGTTACAATAGCTGGCTTCTAGCTTTATAATAGAATTGCAGTTTGGGGTTCCTTTTGCTGGCCCCATAGGTACCGGTCCTGTGTTTCCTCAAAAAAAGGACTCACCTGCCACAGTCTTCCTGGCATTCTCTTGGGTCAGAGCACTTTCCGTCTAGCCATCCCTCTGACGGTCACGGATAAGGGAGCAATTAAGAGAAAATGGACTGGCTTGCTGTCCAGCCCCCCTTCCTGTGACTCATTCGCTCCTGTTTTCTGTTCCATTTATTATTGACAGAGTGCAGCCCCCACACCCTTGGTGTGTCTGGGACTTGATCTGGGAAGAGCCTCTGAGTGTGAGCAGAGGAATCAGAGCAACAGAAGGGCCACAGGGACAGGGGAAAGCTGCCAACCAAGCTGGGGGACAGGTGGGGGTGTCTCCAAGGCCAGCACACCGCCCACGAGAGTGGTGCTATTTGCAAGGTTACAATTCTCGCTGATTAGTTGGGGGTGGGGCGGAGGGAGAGTGACTCACGTCCCTGGGAACCCTCCATGTGCAAGCTTTTTCATTTAGTAGAGGGGACTGGCAACTTGCCTTCCCTTGACATACGAGAACTGGAAATAACTTTCTTTTTTCCTCGAGGTGGGTAGTGGAGAAAAAGGAACAAAGCCATTAGCGGTAAGCTGCCCAGACAGACAGACCCAAACCTCTTGTGTCTACACATTTTCAGGGCTGCCTGCTGCCCACCTGCGCCGCTTGCTGTCTTCCAGACAAATGGCATGCTGTGGCAGACCGGGAGACCGCAGTGCCAAGGTACCACGCTGACCCTGGACCTTGCACCTGATGTCGGTGTGGTCTCAGGACCGCTTTTGCCTGGGTTGTGCACCTCTCCAAGGGCCACTGGGTGTTGCCTGGAAGCCACCTCCCATCTCTCACCAGGACCCATCAGAGCCACCGCTCCCCCAGCTCCTCTTCCTTGTGACCTGACTTGAACACACAGTGTCCTCTCTTGAGGCAGCAACCCGCCTCCAACTTTCTCACCAATACCTGGAGACTTCCTCCCTCCGGCTGGCCACCAAATGGCCTGCTGGAACCACCCAGGGCCAAGTGCGAGCAAACACAGGATGTTAATTTTTTTCTCAGAAGACTGAATTTGCACACCATGGCCAAGAGCGTGTGAGGGAGGGAAGGGCCTCCTCCCTGGGCATCAAATGTTTGCCCCAGTGGGAGGGCCATTTTTCTGGCGGGAGGAAATGGGTGGGACTGGGGACTTAGGGTCCTCTCAAGTGCTCTAAAGGAGAAAACATAGCCCTCAGGGGGTCTGGGAGACCTCAGCTAAGTATGCATCTGGGTCACAGGGAAATGCTGAGGGTCCATGGCTCAGCTGGCCTCAAGCTGTGCCCTTCAGTGTGAGGTGGGCAGTTCCCAGCTGCCCCAAGTCTAGCTCATCCCCAACAACATAAGAACACACACCCATAAATGCAGTTCTCATTGGCAGCCAGCTCTGGTAGAAATAAAACTCACTTGGGAATGGGTTTTCAAGACAGATGCTAGAACAGAAGGTCAAAGGAAGCTTCTAAAGCAATGGGCTACTGGGAAGAGTTAGGGCCTACGTAGCCTCAAGTCCTGTTGAAGATTCTACGTCTAGGATTTACTTGGACCCTGTTTGACTTCTACTGGGGGCAGGAAGCCAGTTGGAAAGGTACTGGGTGTGGGCCATGGGCTGCCTGTGCTCTCTCACTGAGGGACTCTGGGGATTACAGTTTCTTTTTTCACTCTTCAGGTGCATAGTGAGCACCCCTGGATGTCGGCTCATGGAGGGACTCAAAAGGTGGACAGGTGCAGGAACTTCCCCGTGGGACCTACATTGAGGGAGGGGGCAATAAATAGGTAAACAAAAGACAAGGCACTTCTAGAGAGCAAGGAGTGCCAGGAAGAGCTTGGAGACATGGGACAGAACCAACCTACAGAGGTGGCCTTTGAGCATGCACACAGGTGATGAGGAGCCAGCCACACAGGGATCGGAGGGAAGAACATCCAGGAAAAGGAGGAACCAGTTCAGGGGCCCCAGGCAGGAACTAAGGAGTCAACAACCCAAGCCTCCTTCTCCTCGCCTACGTGGTGTGTCAGTGAGGACAAAATAATGTCAGCTGTTGCGTCCACACCGTGCCCAACGGCACAGCCCACACGGGTCCTCGAGCTCCGTGACATGGGCTGCCATTACATCTAGTCCCTGATGGGGCCACTTCTAGGCGGGTCTTCCTGTTCCCTCTTTGTGCCACCTCCTTAGCTCAAGAGACCCTTGTGAGCACCTGACCACAGCGTAGGGGCCCCACGGCGTTCTCTCAAAGCTCCTGAACACAGAGAGTGAAGGAAAGAGGGGCGGAGGGTGCGCATGCGCCATTAAAACTCACTTCCCATAACTGAACAATTTAAAGCTATGATCAGCCCTTTGCATTGGAGTCCCCACAACCCAGGCCCTGTATATTAAGTAACCTATGGTAAGGAGGACAGTGTCAATACTGGAAACTTAAGTATGAAGGCAAGAAACTCCAGGATAAAGATAAAGCCACCATTTATGGAATATCTCTTCGGGGCCCAGGACTTTATCTGCATTCTCTCATTGAATACTCATAATGTCCCTGCAAGGCGGACACCACCATCCTCATTTTAGAGATAAGAAAATCGAGGTTCCTATTGATTAAGTAACTTGCCAAGTTGAAGGGCTGTCATGCCAACTCTGGAGTGTCTGCCTCCAGAGCTCTTGACCTTCACACATATTGACTCTAAATGTCACTTCAGATGGAAATGCACGGACCAAGTCCCATTTTCGTCATCACAGACCAAATGTCACATAGCCAGGCGATGAAGACTTGCTAATCATGCATTAACCTTTTAAGCCGAGCACATAAAGAAAGAAACTACCAAATGAAAGGGACAAGAGTAACCACGTGTCTCAATCTCTGCCTCCCCATTAGGCATTCACATACAAGGTGTGCAGTGAGCCCAGGACACTGGGCATTTTACTCTGGCATGTGTACTGTGGCAATGACCCACAGGCCCAGGAGCCACAGACCTGACCTGAAGCCTGGTCTTGACATTGGAACTGCGTAACATGGGTAAGTCATGTCACTTCACTGATCTCTGATGGCCTCTTGGATAAAACTGATGTAATAATAATATTACACCACACTATTAAATATGTCATACTGTTGCATCATCATAATAATAATATATAATGATACTTTCCTTGACTGCTTCATACATTATTATGAAGATGAGGTGAAGTCATGTGTTGGAAAACATAAGCTCTAAACAAAGGTCGGAGGTGCGACCGTGAGGATGGTGGTGGCTGTGTTTGGAGACGTGTCGCAGCCCTTTCTCACCACTGTCACGCCCAGCGCACTGCTCTGGAGTCTGAATGGGGCGGCTCTCCCTGGAACCCCATCTGGGCAGGAGGAGGCCCCCATAGCACCCTTCAGGAGGAGCCAGGCTCAAACAGGCCCTATGGCTTGCTTGGCATGGAGTCATTGTCAGTTGGCGCCTTTGGAGTACCGCGCGTCCTCATGTTGGATATATGTTGCGTGGGTCCTCTGGATGGTTTTGAATCCACCCTCAGTCAAAATCAAATACTAATATAATCATTTATTCCACTTGTGGTTTGGCCCTCCTTGTGTTTCCACAGCTCCTTCTTCCTGCCTCCCCCGCACCTTCCCTCCGCATATTGGTTCACCTGTTCTAGGGGGTGTGCCTGGTAGTCAGGGAACTTGTTTATTGCAGCTTCTGGTGCCTGCACCTGAAGTCACAATAGAGTGTGGAAATGGCCAGGCTCAGAATACATCGCAGGGATGACAAGTGATTCTGTAGCCCGTGAACTTAGCTCGTGTGTGTGATGTTGTGCTTTGCAGGTGGCCCAGGTGGGGACAGCTGGGTGCTGGACATGCGTGTGACTTCCTTCTCTCTGGGTGAGGGAGCCTGGCTCTTCCAACGAGCAGGGTTGAGTCACACCCAGACCCAGGGCAATGGGCCTGCTGGCAGCTGGCCCTCAAGGGATACTTCCCTCCTCTAAACCCATTGAATGGTATTCAGCATCCTTGCCCTTGGGCAATGCATCTTCACTGCTTTACTTTCTTCCAACTGAGCCTGGCATCTAGCATGTGCTGTATAAGGCTGTATAAGGCTTGCTGTTACTGTGACTATTATCTTATTCTTCTGAGCAGATGGATCATGAATTGTCCCCATTCAGGTTCTCCACATACCTACACATGCCAGAGCAGGGCCTCTGCCGAGACTTGCACAGCGGGCGTTGCTTCTGAGGGAGATCTGAGTGGTTTTCCCAAGCGCCCCGCAAGCTTCCTCTCTGACTCACGTGAGGCCACACCTTGCCAGCCGGGGCTTGGCAGACAGGCTCGGAAGGGCGCCTCTCAGCGGAGGGCGTGCGCGTCCTGCTGGAACCAGGGTGGTCAGAGCAGAGTGGTCCTATGGGCGGGCAGTGGAACAGGTGAGAGAGAATGGGCGGGTCACCAGCCTCCAGGGCTCTGCGGGAGGCGTGAATCAGACCATCCTCACCAGTTTGTGTTTGATCTATGCTTACTGGTTTTGTAACACAAAATGGCTGGGTGGGTAGTTTTATTTTCATTTTTAATTTCATATTTTTAAGAAGAGCACTCTGGATTTAACCCCCTTAAGCCTTCCAGCCTCAGGTGGTAGCAATTCTAAGCACTGGCACCTGCCCACTGTGGTGGGGTGGGGGGGCGCCTTCCCTGCCTGATGCTTGAAGTTGGGATGACAGTGGAGCACCCTGGTGCAGTGCTCACTTTATTTTTCTTCCTGGTTGTATCTTGCCAGGTGGTGCCTCCTGGGAACCGAACACCTGCGTTCAGGGCCCCTCCTCCGTGAGGAAGTGGGTGGTGTGTGGGGGGGGGGGGGCAGTTTTCCTCTCCTTCCCCATTGCCATGTTTTCTTTCTAAGGCCCAGCCCCAGCCAAGCCTTATGAGACACAGAGAGTGCTCCGGGCTGCTGGCCGCTCTGTGTGACATCCGGGGATGTGGCAACCAGCTGTGCTGGCAGGACGCCTCCTCACCTAGGGTGGTAGAAGGAGAGTGCTCTAATGAAGGAGCAGCAACCACACCATCTCTTTTCTCTAATATGATCATCTTTCCTCATTACTGAGGCTGCAGAATTATCCTTTCTGCTAAATGAAACGAGATGTGCTTCATTGGCTCTGATGTAGATCCACCTAAGGGACTAGTGAGGAAGAAGCAAACAATATTTCATAGTCTCTAAACTTTGGTGAAAGCCACAGAATGAAACTATTTAAAGCTTGCTTGTCTAAGTGTTTTAAAAGTCCTTGTTCTTTTTGGGCAAGTTCCTTTAGGGAACCTAACTGGGAGGGAAGTATGACACAGTGGTTAAAGACACAGAACTTGGGACCACGCTCTGGGTTAGATGCCATCCTCAGTTCCTCTGCAGACAATGTGCGCAACTTCACTCTGCGTCTGTTTCCTAAGTGAGATGGGAAACTACTAGTACCTACAGTACAGGGTTATCGTGGAGACCCAATGCGAAATGCTCTCAAGTGTGTCTGGCATATAGTGTGTGCTCTATAGGGTTCCCTATCATTGTGATTGTTATTTTCATGGAAAATAATAGGAGAGACAAGACTTCAGTAAAAACTGTCTCTGAAATTGCATCTGGAAGGAACTTTACAACATACCACTACGAAAGAGCCATGAGATACTTGGCTTTTACTGCCCAAACACTGCAGATTGAGGAAAAGACAAGAGAAAGGGGACTGCTTTGTGTTGTCAAGTTGAGGTCTTTTCTGGCTACACAGAAAATGAGGACACCCAGGAGCCCAGGGCTCCACGGCCCGGAGGGTTGTGGGTAATGAATGACAGTGGCCATGGTTATGATCATAGGGCAGGGGACATGGAACACTAAAACCAACATAGGAATTAAAGACAGGCATGGAATGCGGACAGTGAACACAAAGGCTCTTGACTTGATAAAGCCAATAAACAAGGAGTGTGCAAAACTGAGTCATAGTTTTCCCATCCACTTGCGTGAGTCTCCCATTGTTCAAATCTTCCAGAGTCCTCATTTTCTATGTCTTGTCAAATCAATTATTGAGAGAGAGGGTTTAAAACTTTCAACTACAATTTTGAATTTGTCCATTTATCCTTGCAATTGTCTGAGTTTTTGCTTTACATGTTATATATTTGCGTATTTGAAGCTGTGTCATTAGGTGCACACATTTTTAGGATTGTTATGTTATTTTGATGAATTTCCCCCTTCATCGTATGAAATGACCTCTTTATCCCTGATGTTATTCCTTACTCTGAAATCCACTTTGTCTGACACTAATGTAAGAGTTCTTTTGATTAGTGATAACATGGTACATATTTTCCCATCCTCTTACTTTTAATGTATTTGTGTCTTTTTATGCAGTAATTGAGTACTTGGTCCATCTAAAGCGCTGTCCTTGGGATGGAAAATGACAGGAAGTGGGAAGGACATGGCCAAACCTTTCCTTTAGACGATCATTCTGGCGGCAAAGCAGAGAATAGAATGAATAGTGACGAAATGAGTGACGTCAAAACCCATTAGAGACTGTGGCAGGAATTCAGGCTGGAAATCACGGCGGCCCGAACTAAAGTACTCACAGTGAGGAAAGAGAAACGTGTGCATGGGGGCTATGTTTAGGAGGTAGGACCATCACAATTCTGAAAGGATGTGGGAGTAAAGGATTGTGGGGGAGCCAAAGCTTTGGAGTTAAGGATAATAATGCCTTTTCTAAGATATAAAATATTTGAGAGAGAGAGCAGCTCCATGTGGGAATCTGCTGAGTTTGAAAGGACTATGAGACACCTCAAGCAAAGGTGTGAAGTCCATGGTTGCTGAGTAGTTTTGAAAGCACCAGAGAAGTCTGGGCTAGAGCTTTGGGAGACCATCCCACACAGATAGTAAGTGAGAAAGTAGCAGTGGTTAAAACCCCCGGAGAGAAGGAGCAATCTGTGAGCTGGGAGAAGAGGATGAGAGGGAAGTGAGGTGAGGAGAGGGGAAGACTTAGGCCAAAAATAGAAGTAATAAGTGAAGAAATGACTGTTTATAGATATAAAGCAAAAAAAAACGGAAAGCAATTTAGAAACTAGGTCAGTAACAATTAATGACGATGGAAAGTTTGGTAAGTAAACACACTTTCTCTAAAACTGGCTTCATGATTGTCTCTTGTGTTTATATAATGATATCAATCATTAAAGTTTTGTTTATGTTGTGCGGATATTTTAATAGGGAAATCATCTGTTGCTAGGTGGATTGGTGGTTTACACCTCAGATAGGCTCTCTCTAAGCCTTGACTGGCTCTACTGGCCTTGAACTCACTGGCAGCTACAGGTAGCCCAGCAAGAGTCTAGAGGGGCTTAGAAAACACGCCTGGAAAAATCTGCCCTGTGTCAGTGAATCCCGCTCTTTCCTCCCTTCCTCTCTCTATAACTACTCCTGACTCTCTGGGTTGTTAAATGGTGGACCTTCATGGAGAGCATGTGTCACACGCAGGTGTGCTTAGAAAGTTTGCTAGTGATCAGGTTTCTCCAGACACAGGGTGTGTGTGGGAAAGTGACCAGGTGAGAATGGAAATGATGGCTGGGGCTGAGAGAGGCATGGCTTACATTTGTGTGTGGAAAGATCCCTTGGGTGGTAGTGTGAAGGGGAAATTGGTGGGAAGTGAGAAGGAGGGCAGAAGCACGCTCAGGAAGGTTTTTAACAAGCCAGTGTGAGATAAAAAGACTCAGGAATATAGATTCCAGATGTGTTTAGGAGGCAGAATGACAGAATTGATGTCTGATTGACCTGGGTGATGGGGGAACAGAATGGTGGAAGATGGTTCCATTGTTTCCTGCTTAGGCCACACATTGACTATGAATGCCCTTATCTAAAAGAGGTTGGAATAATAACTGTAATTTCTAATATTCTTACAGCATGTTTGACTTCTCTGAAAGGGCTGTAAGAATGACCCACACCTTGGAGTCACTCAAGAGAGGAAGGAAGAGGAGCTTACCTGTCTGTCCTTTCCTCATCTCCCATTTCCCATTGGTCAGCATTCATTCCACCAGACGTTTACATCCTGCACTTCTGAGTTACAGCATCTGGCTCTCCAGAGGCCAACCAGGAACTAGATCCTATACCCTGCAGGGTGGAGATTTATCTAAATTCATTAGAGAGGACAGCCCAGCAGGGACAGAGCGCCAACCAAGAGAGAGGAGGAGGGAGGGGAGACTGTGAGGGGTACGCTAGTTGCTGTCCAATGCAGCTGGAATCTCATATAAGATCCGCATCCCATAACACCGAGCACACAGGAACCACACAGTTAGGACAAGGGTAAACCAACATTTTCCCACATGACCACCCCAACTTCCAGCAACTAGAATTCCTTGGCATCTGTGGTACTGAGCAAAGCAGGGTTCCAAAAAAGAAGAAGGAAGGAAGGCAGGAAGGAAGGAAGGAAGGAAGGAAGGAAGGAAGGAAGGAAGGACCCTGAGAAGCTGTACTACAAGTAGTTTTTCTCATGTATTTACAACCCAATATCATATGTGTTATCTCTAAACCCTCAAGCTATGAATTTAATTTAAAGTGTTTTTAGACTAATTAAGCCATTGTCAAAGCAAATGCAAACTTCCATGAAGAAGGCACCTTTGTTCTAACTCTACAACGATTTCAAACATGATTTTCCATAAAACTGAGCAGCGTGCACTAATGACTAACTATGCACCATGAGTGAGAACCAGCAGAAACAGACACACGGGACTCCATACATTAGAACTGCAGGCAAAGTATAGAAACTCTAAAACAGCCTCATTTAACACAATGGGAGATAAGCTTTAAAATATGTATAGAAAACAGAGAAAAGTTTTAAAAGACTTAGCTGGTCTGAAAATATAGAACATTTAGAAAAATTTCAATAATTGAAATATAAAATACAGTGGATATGAATAACTATATATTAAACCCAGATAAAGAGATAATCGGTAAACAGAAAGACAACAAGAATAAATTAGCCAGAAGGTAGAACAAAAAACATGGGACTTAAAAAATGTGAAGTAAAGCGATATGGAAGACAGAGAAAAGATGTAACAGGCCTCAGTCAGAATTCCAGGAGGAAGGACGGGAGATAAAGGGGCAGAAAGCAATGTTGGTGAAAAAATGTCAGCAAATTTTCCAGAACGGATTAAAGACACCAGTCCACAGACTCAAGTAGCCCAATCACTTCTCATACTTCCAACGACAAATCAAAAGAAAGCCAATCTTAGACACATTTCCATGAAAGTGCAGAATTCCAAAATAAGGAGGATCTTAAAAGAGGCCAGGAAAAAAAAAGCATTACCTTCAAACAAGGGATAGACTAATCCTAGACTTATTAACGTTTTCTCAACAATTACAATGAAAGCCAGAAAACAATGGAATTGTATCTTCAAAGTGCTGGAAGAAAATAACCACCACCTTATAATTCTATACAAAAAATTATATTGTCCAAAAAACAAGGGTGGCTTGGTCGGAGCGACGTCCCATACAACAAAAGGTTGTGAGTTCAATACCCTGTCGGGGCATGTGCCTGGGTTGCAGGTTTGATCTCCAGTCAGGGCGTGTATGGCAGGCAACCGATCAAGGTTTCTCTCTTATGTGGATGTTTCTGTCTCTGTCTCCCCATTCCCTCTCTCTCTACCATCAATAAACATATCCTTGGGTAAGGATTTTTTTTAAAGGGCAAAATGAAGACAGACTAACAAAACTGTTTGCCATCCGTAGACATCAAAGAAATTCTAAAAGATACATTCCAGGTAGAAGATTTGAAATATAAGGAAAATGATGGATAAATAGTGGAAAATCCATGGGTAACCAAAAAGGCTGGGAGGTGGCAAAGTAGGGTGAGGAATAGTCATGGGAACTGACAGTGCCTCTTAGAGCAGGAAGACAGAGGAGTCTCTTACTGGGCTACAGGTCATGGAGGAGGGGCCTATAGGTCATGGAGGAGGGGCCTACAGGTCATGGAGGAGGGGCTTACAGGTGATAACTGGTAAACTGACCTAAGCAAATCCCAAGAAAGATAACCAATCAACTGAAAAGAGAAAGTCGCCTTTCAAGTGAGGATTTAAAAATATATATATTAAGTAAATCTCTTGCTTTCTGTGCGTGCTAATAATTCTGTTACCCTTCAAAGACTTCCTCCAGCCATTCTGCTTCAGAGATGAGCCAGACTGTTCGGTATGGAATGAAGGGGGAGAAATCGGCAGAAATAGCTACAACATTGGCTTAGTTTCCTGCTTCCTGTTACGAGTAAAAATCTCATCCCTTGTCAGGCGGTTCTTTCGGGTGTCACGGCCACACTGGAGGCCTGCTGCCAGGGGACCGGAGGGAGCTCATGACCGGGCTTGTGTTGCTTGCGGGGCAGGAGGAGAATGAGGCAATGCTTGCTGTTGGCTTTGTCCCAGCACTGTACCCACATTTCACTTGTTCCTGCTCATACTTGGGAGGTCGGTGAAGAGCAAAAGAAGGTAAAAATGTGCATCTGCTGAACAAACCTTCCGCTTGTCCTTGGATCGGCTTCCAGCAACGTCTCTCCTGGGGAAGTCAAACTATCAGAAAGCGTGCAGGTATTAGCCGGTGGGACCCCAAGGGACCAGCAGCAGCACTGAGAGAGGATGGCTCTGTCCTAGACTCGGTGGCGCTTTGGTTTTGAGTGATGTGGTTTCCATCTGATGGAGCTCCTAAACCTGACAGAGTAGATAATGAGCCAAAGAAGGGGGCAGCTGGGAAGTAAACATAGGAAAACCCAGGTGAGCCAGCCTTCAGGAGAAACTTAGATTAAATTAATTAGGAAAGCTGGAGGGGACGGTTTGAGAGTGGAGGGAGTGACTCTGTCTGAGAAGGGAGGAAAGAAAAGGTCAACAAGCTTGTTCAAGTCCAAGGGTTAGCGCCTCCTGACCTGGGTATTTGCCAAGAATATTATTAACCCCACAGCCGGAGGGAGGCAACTTTGGGTGGTGAGTGGGGTAGCCAAATGGGCGAAGGGGGCTCAAAGCTATGAACTTCCAATTATAAAATAAATACATCCTGGGATGTCGCGCACAGCACGGTGACTATAGGTAGTGATACTGTCTTGTGCAGCTCAAAATCCCTGGGAGAGTAGATCTGGAAAGTTCTCATCCCAAGGAAAAAATTGTAGCGATGTCCAGGGGTGGGTGTTAAATAGGCTCATTGTGGTGACCATTTCACAACATATACAGATACCAATTCCTTATGTTTTACACCGGAAACTAGTCTACTATTACATGTCAATTATATCTCAGCAAAAAAGAAAAGAACAAAAAAGGAGGGTAGTTTTTTTTCAAATTAATATGAAAGGGCAAAATTAATCAAAATAACTTTCTCTGTAAGCATTTTGCCAGCAAAGGGATTATCTATTAACATACACGCACACACAGAGAGACACGAGAGACGCACAGGGAGTGGTGAGCATTTGTTACATCATCTGAACACTAAGGCTACAATGTAAACTTTTTAGGTAAACCGACATGATGCTCAGTTTAGGGGAGAGGGAGAATTAGCCCTCAATGAGGAAAGTACAGTGGTGATTCCACACAATTTCATGAAACATGCCATTTATTAATTGAATGATCGCAAATCAAGCGGCCCAACAAAGAGGCAAATGAACCCTACAATTCGTCGTGCACACAAACTGCCTCTGTAAACCAAGTGAAAAAAGGCAACTTGCCACTTTCCCCTGGGAAGGAAGAGCTCTCTGCTTACTGGCAGCTGCCCTTGCTCAGGTCATCCGATCTCTGTCTCCTCTGAGCAGCTGCCTGGGCGCCTATGCAGCAGCCACCCTAAGGCTTCCGGAAGCTCTGGCCGTGCCGTGATCCCGACTCCGGGATATACTCATCCGTTCGAATTTGTTTACAGACACTTTCTTAAAGCCTCCCGAGGAAGAGTGTCTTAGGTAAACATGTGCCCCGTCTTCTGCAATGAGACGGATTGAAGTTTGTATTTGAAGCTTCTTTAATTTGCTGAGAAGAATTTATTTAGTTTTAGGGGCAAAAGCCCTAAAGCGCCTATTTGGGTGCCTTGAAGGAAAAGGGTGGTTGGGCATTTCTGTGGATTTTAATTTACTGTGAAACCCAATTTCACTGAATTTCGAAGGCTACCTGTGAGCTTGGCTGTTTGGACCATCATGCCAGTGAAAAGAGAATGAGCCCACATTTCTTTGGCTTTCCTCCAATAAAACCACAATAGATTTGAAGGAAAAGGTTTGTCACCGAGAAAGGAGATGGCCGAGTTGGCAGGACACCAGGGTTCGAAGCCAGGAGAAGATGACCACTGTGGGAGAGACAGAAAGAGAAGAGCAGCGGGCTGCACTTCAACCTGAGAGTAGACCCTGTCCTAACTCGGTGTTCTTGGATCCGATGCAGATATTTTTGTGCCTGTACAACCTGTGATTAGGTCAAATATTAGCAAAAAACAGTAAGTTTTGTTGAAGTCCATGAACATTTCAACTTTACAGTGGTTTTTCCTCTCACTAACACTGTTGCAGACCCTGTCCTCCGGTCAGCGAGTGTTGCACAGGGCAGCCTGCCAGTGCGCTTGCCCTCTGCTACCATCCCCCACCCAGATGGTAAGGCTGGCACGGCCTCCCTCTCTGGCGCAGCCACGGCCTGGTCTGGCCCAGGCTGGACATTTTAACACTATTAATTCTTTCCATCCACAAACACAGGATATTTTTTTCATTTACTTGTGAATTCTGTTTCTTTCATCCATATTTGGTAGTTTTCAATGCAGAGATCTTTCACCTCCTTAAGTAGGTTTATTCCTAAACCCTTTATTGTTTCGAGGCTATTGTGAATGGGACTATTTTCTTTATTTTTTATGTCTTTCAGATAATTTGTCATGTGTGTTTAGAAATGCTGATTTTTGTATGTTAATTTTGCATCTTGCCACTTTACCGAATTTGTTGATTATCGATGAATGGAGTCTTTTGAGTTTTCTCTATATAAAATCATGTCGTCTGCAGCTAAAGATAATTTTACGTCTTCCTTTTTGATTCCTGATTTCTTTTATTTTATATGTATGTCTTCGCATATGGCCTTTATTACGGGGAGGCACATTCCTTCTACACCTAATTTGTTGAGAGTTTTTACCATGAATGAAGGTTGAATTTTATCAAATGAATCTACATCTATTGAGATGATCATATGACTTTTTCTTTTATTCTATTAACGTGATGGATCACGATGACTGATTCGCTTAGGTCAAACCATCCTTGTACCCCAGGGATAAATCCCATCTGATCCTGGTGTATAAGCTTTTTAAGGTGCTGCTCTGTCTTACTGACAGTTTTTGTATCTATATTCATCAGGGATACTGGCCTGCAGTTTTCCTTTCTTGTAATGTCCTTACCTGGCTTGGTGTCACGATGATGAGTTGGGGAGTGCGTCCTGAGCCATCCTGAAGCCGGTGAATGAGGTAGGGGTGAGTTTTGAGTCCACAGATCTCAGGTCTCTCGGCCTAGGGGCGGTGGTGGCGCGTGATTCCCGCCCGGAGGTGTGGACTCCTGCAGACCCTCAGCCCTGACCTGTCTGCTTTCTTCTCAGCCCTCAGAGAGCCTAGAGCCCACGGCTGCCGCTGGCAACATGGAGGCCGATGGCCGCTGACCAGGGACAGCTTGGCTGTTTTCCTTGGCAGGCGATGAATTCCCAGACTTTCTCTCTCTCCAGCTTGGTTTTGGCTCTTTGTTTCCTACTTTGCTGAAAAGGGTTAAGCACAGTCGTACAGGAGAATGCCGGCACACAGAGTTGAGGATAACAGAAAGGAGCGTATGGACATGATGTCTGTAAACAGTCATCGTCAAAGGTCAGTGTGTCTTCTGCAGAAATTGTACATGTGTGCGTGAAGTTTGATGATCTGTGCAAGAGCAGTGTGGGGGTTTATTCTGAAGAGGGGACTCGGAAGCAGCCTTAGCGCATCGTGGGGTCGGGCCCCACGTGGCATTGTCCTCAACTAGACAACTGACAGGGGCCATCCACGTGGTGTGAAGGTTGGCCTCAACCTTTAACAGATGGACTTGGCCTTGCCCGAAGCTTGGGCGGGGTGAATGTCTGTGCATCCCCTTGACCCCTTGGCAGGAGAAGGTTTGTCTCCCCAACAGATGATGCATCACCCGTGGACCCCACCCACGTCTGTGCCTTCCTGCCCTCTGGGCCAGCACCATACCGATGGGCTGCCAAAGACCACGGCCTCCGAGGAGCGCATCTTAGAATTTCCAAGGCTGCGGCTCTGAGGATGCTCTCTCTCGCTCCGCCACTCACTCCATGGAGATGCTGAGTGTGATGATTATGTAACTGCTCTCCGAGAGAAAATGAGCTCCGGGCTCCTCGGGACTCGCGGTACAGACTGTTCTCATTTCCGTTGCTTTGAAGTCTCTAGTCACTCTTAGCAATTTCAGCGAGCATCCAAATGTCATTCTAAGGAGAGTTGCTCAAAAAGTTTTCTTACTTTGGATGACTTCTTCCTTTCTTTGTTTTTTTTTTTTTTTTGGTTGTTCAGAATGTGTTGCCCATTCTCTGTCCTGATTCAGTCTGTCCATTTTCCCCTGGGCAATAGCAGAAAGCAGCTTGCAATGCATACTTTGTTTGAAAAACCTAGTTTCCAGCCATCTGAGCTCTAGGAAGGGACTTCAGAAGTCTGAGGTCCAATGACCCTGCAGTTGGCGTATCAGGCCAGCTAGACAAGTCATCTTGG
This sequence comes from Macrotus californicus, assembly GCA_007922815.1. NCBI lineage: Eukaryota > Metazoa > Chordata > Mammalia > Chiroptera > Phyllostomidae > Macrotus > Macrotus californicus. Next base: position 20,112 of record VMDR010003885.1, on the reverse strand, counting down.
TCTCCCAGCCTCAGGTTCCTGGTCTGTAAAACGGAACCAGAATGGTATTCTCCGGCGTCACTCCTACAGAGACTGTAAAACATAGATTAAGAAATTATCTTTCCTAGCATGCCGGGATACCTTGGAAGTTGGGCCTGCAGAAACACCACAAATGTCGCTATTTCCCCTGAGAAACCGAGGAGGGCAGAAGACAGCTAGTCATCCTCACCAAGAGTCTGCAAGACATATAAGCACCAGCTTGAGTTCTACTTGAAATAGAGGGGGATGCTCCCAGGGGGGCTGCCACAGTGTCTTTGAGTGTCCCCTGAAACTGGAGGAAAGCCGGGTAGAAATGTCACTGAATGGATGGAGGACTGACCCCAGGCTTTTTTCTGTGACTGATCCTACCTGGGGCTCAGGTTCCCGTCAGTTTCCTGGTGGTTCTCTGCTTACTCCGTGGACCGACTTTTCCAGTCTTTCCTGGGATCCCCTTGCTCACAGTGTAACTCCTCCGACCTTTGTGCCACTGAAGGTATCTGGAGGGTCAATGCAACCGTCCCTTGTGTGAGGAGAAAGGGAAAGTGAGGGCAGTGTCAAAGCAAACATCTGAGATGGTTTCATAGACTCCTAGAGCTGGAGGGGCCGACAGACTAGCAATTTAAGACTCTGGGGCACACGACTGATTCGTGGTAGATCTCAGGCCGCCACCTTTGGTGGCCAGCTTACTGCTCTTGCTGTTACCCCAGGCTGCCACCTGCAGTGGTCAGAAGTGATATCAAGGTTTTGACTGCGTTGTGCCAAATTGGATACCCTGAGGTTGAGCTGCGGTGGGGTTGCTCAGTGGGGGTTGAGAATGGACCAAGTGATAAGAGGAAAGCAGGGCACCTATTGGTGAGTGAAGGGGTGGCAGAGTGAGCCCTGAACCAGACCAGGCTGTGCCTATGCCCACAGGGAGGTTGTGCCATGCTGGCTGTGCCAGGTGGGGGAAGTCGGCATTGGGCATGCCCCACCCTCAAGCAGAGTGCCAACACCTTAGAGAGCTGCCAGGTGCAACAGCCACCTGTGTGAGCGAGAGGAGACAGGGCAAAGTTGGAGATGGATGGCATGCACCCTCATCCTTACCCTCTGAGCTCCGCCTCCACGCATCTCACACAAGCACATCCCGACTTACGCGGCTCCGTCCCCTGGGTGCAGTGACTTGGCCTGCCCTCTGCACTTGGACTTGGACCTGCTATATCTTTTTCTCTTTTGCTACTTCTTCTATGCACATTCCCATTCTAGAGTGTGTCCCTGTGGACTTGCAGCATCGTCTTTTATGCCCGCCTCTCTGCTGCTGCGGACTGTGAGCCTGCTGAAAGCAGGCACGCTGAAACGCACAGGTTTGGGGTCAGTCTGAACTGTCGGGGCTCGGCCACACTCTCCCCGAGGGAGCTGAGACTTTCCCTCTCATCCAGTTTTCTTATCCACAAAGTGTGGATAAGGATGCCTACGGGGAAGCCCTGGCCAGCAGGCTCAGTTGGTTGGAGTGTCGTCCTGTACATTGTGAGTTGGCAGGTTTGACTCCTGGTCCGGGCACATCCCTAGGCCGCTAGTTCAATCCCTGATTGGAGGGTGTGTGGGAGGCAACCCATCGATGTTTCTCTCTCAGATAGATATCTCTCTCTCTCTCTTTCTCTCTCCCTCTCCCTCTCCCTCTCACTTTCCCTCTCCCTGAGCATGTCCTTGGTTGAGGATTAAAAAGACACCTACCGTGAAGAACGTTGTAAGGATTAAACAAGACGACTCACATCGGGAGTTTAGCACATGCTTGGCACACGAGGCTGGCAGCTCTTGTCGTTCACTTGGTTTCCCTGCAGCCCCAGCCCCGTGCACACAGTAGGTGCTCAGTGAGTGCTGGCAGTGAGTGGAAGCATCATTGGAATTGCACCCATGCCCCACAGGCAGCACAGGGATGGTGGGGCCACGGGCCTTGGGGGCTGTCAGACCCCGAGTCTGGGATAACAAGGCACAGCTGTCTTCTGACCATGAGTCAGGAGTTCCTGGAGCTGCTTACATGCCACCAGACAGCCGTGGCCCATCCAGGGGACCAGTTCCCAGTAGCCAAATGATGGAGCCAGACTTCTTTCCTATCCCATGACAGGAAGGGGCCATTGCGCTGTGACAAGGTATGTGGCCCACTGACATCAGGACTGCCCTCTGGGGCCTCCTGGTAGAGTGAGGCCTGGAAAGGATGTGGCAGCTCCATTGGCCCAAGACCAAGGGTGGGGCTTTTGTCTGGGAGTGACTGTGAGCAAAGACAGCGTCAAACAACCAAGACGACCAGCAGCCTAGCCACCCAGGTCCCTTCAACTCAGTCAGCTGAAATCCGAGTACAGATTCAATGCATCCTCACCATTCTCGTCATGCTTCACTCAGGTTAGTGAGGACATCCCATCCCATCCCTGCCCTGGACAGCGGTGGGGAATGGGCCGGGGTGTCTGGGGTGTCTGGGAGGATGGTCTTCAATGTAAAAGACCAAAACAGAAAGCCTGCAGAATGGGAGATTTATATAAAAATAATTGAAGCGGTCTGCTTATGTTCGGAATGTAGGGTCTGTAGCATCCTTGGGGCACAGGAAGGTCCCAGCCACATTTAAGCCAGATATATATCTTATACATCTAATGAATGTAAACTTTCTAGAGGTTTCAAGTGGTCCGCTGACATCTGGGCCAATGTTTGGCTCCGGTTGTTTACACGAGCGTGACAGTGATAAAGGCAGGATGTCCATTACCCCGGCGTTCCCACGAATTTGAGTGTGGGACCAGAGGTGTGCCAGCCGCTGGTTGTAGGAGCGGTGTCAGGCCTGCCCTTGGTCTGGGGACAGCTGGACTTTCAGTGGCCTGAGGTCACATGGACGCAGGGCTGGCCTGCAGGGGCTGTGACAAAGACGTGCAGCAGAGGGGAGCCGTGAACAGCTAAGTGGAGGGTTCAGAAACCTGCAGGGACACTGAGGCTTTCAAGGACACTGGTCCTAGGTGCATGCATGTCTTAGGGTCACTCAGGCCCAGAGCTCAGACCAACCATGTCAGGACGAAACTGACAGAGAAGGAGAACAGGTCAAAACCCAGGTCGCAAATGAAATGTCTGCATGCCATTTTTACATGAACTCTGCCACAGATCTACTGGCAGCCCCTTAAACACCCCTGTAGTGGGGATGGGGTGCCTGTGGGGCCACAGTGGGGCCTTGGACAATGTCCATCTGGGGACCCAGAAGTCTCCCATGCCCAAGTCACGGTACCATGTTCGCCCTGCACAAAAATCAAAGCCTGGTGCTCCCTCATTATTTCCTCTCAGGAGAAGTTTTATGTTCAAGATTTCCTCTTATGTATTATTTCTCAGTCTCACAACAGAGGAGCGGTCTTCAGGACAATGGAATTAAATTTATTTCACTTCCACCTTTCCACTCGAGTGCCCCGCTCACTTCTGGGCCTTCGGAGGCTCTGCTGTCCATCACCCCCCAGGCCTTGCTTCATTTTCCGGTTTTCAAAATGACCTTCCCAGGGAGTCTCCTTTTGTTTCTTTCCCCCATGGGAGTCAGGGAAATCCTAGAGGGTTGCTGGCATGTAGACGCAGCCCCACGGTGCTCGGTGACTGTCATTTCCCTCCCAGTCCCGCTTTCTGCAGGAGGCCCATCTTGTACAAGCAACTCATGAATAATGGAGGCAGAAGCCAGCCTGCATCCGTGGTATTAGTATGCACCTTGCCCGAAATCCAGCTGCTCCAGGCTCCGCAGTCCCAGGTACTCCGTGGTCCCTTTGATGTCTGTGCCTTCTTCCTCCCTGACTTCTCTGTCCTTGTCACCTCCCATTGTAGCTGCCTGCCAGGGCCCCTCATTCCTCTGTCATTCCTTCTGGGGAGGTTTTCCTTTGGTCTAGGGTTCTTTTTTCTCTCTCTCTCATTTCTCATTATTATCCTTGAAGGTATTTTAATCAGCCCTGGTGTTGTAGGACTCCTTTGTTCCTTCAGAAAATGTTGAGTGACTCAAATCCTTAAGGCTTTTTCCTGTCATCTTTTTTGTTTGGTGGTTTTATTTGTTTCTAATTCTTCTTTCTTTGCCTTCAAACTCTCCCTGCTGGGATTGTGGAGATACACAGCGTCACCTTCCTGTTCACAGTGGCCTTTTTAGTTAGTCATGTGTCTTCTCTTCTGCCATCAGACACACACCTATGAAGATCTGGAAAGAAATGCCCTCCTCAGAGCACGTGGCGTAGCTGAGATGGGGCCCGGATGCCATCACGCACCTCCAGCATCCGAGAGGACCAGGTCCCAGCCACGCATCTCATTTGCTTTGTGAAATTTCACCAGGTGAGAATCAGCACACCATCCAGGCCTCAGCTCCCTTATCTGCAAAATGACAGGAGCCAGATAAAATAGTTGCCTAGCTCCCTTAAACAGTTGCCTAGCTCCCTTCCTTCCTATGCCAAACTGCTACAAGCCTCATTTCCCTTCTTGCTGTAAAAAATATCCACGTCTTTTCCAGATAACCCTTTCCCTGGTGTTGGATGTGTTACCGCCTTCGCTTCTCAGGCAGTTCAGTAACTCATCCCGTGGCGAGGCCCCTTTGTGAGACCATCCTGCCTTTATCTCTGTGATGGGAACAACTCTTTCTTCCAACTCGTACACATCACGCCATCTTCTCATGGACCTGGCCTTGGAGGGGGAAGGTAAACATGGGCAGAACCCACCGAAAGGAATTTTAGGAGACGTTCCGGCTTTGAGGAGCTGCGGAGGTGCCTAAAAAGTAAAGGCGAGGCCACGGAGTTTCTGCTGTGTTGGAATTTATTCATTCCACTCTGCTCCAGGCAAAGGGGGGGATATTTGAAGCCCTCTCGGTGCCATTTCAAGTGGTGTTGGTCAGCAGTCCTCAAGGGCGTCATCTTAAGCCAGATGAACCGAATTAACCACTTGAGCTGTCAGCCTGACGGATGACTCCTACGTTGACATCACAGTGTGGACACGGGAACTTCAGCTGGTGCTTTCCCGGGTTTCCTCAGGTTTAGTCACCGTGGTGCTCCTGGGATGGGTCGGTCTCTGACAAGTGTGATTACCTCCGCTTACAGAGGAAGATGCCAGAGCTCAGAGAGGCTAGGGGCCTGCGTGGTAGTCCCTCCGTAAGTAGGAAGAAGATTCTAGATCTCCTAGGTAACACTGAGCTGAAGGTGAACTGTTGTTTTGCGTTGCTCAGTAAGTCCACGCAGAGTCTACTGACTACTCGGCGGGAAAACACTGGTTAAGGCTCTGGGAGGGGCGAAGTATCTCCACTGGGTGGGCTTTGGCGCAGCAGGACGTGGGGCAAAAAATCCAGCGCTGATGTGGTCAAGCAGGGAGGGATGCTGGTCTTGCAGGGACCAGGGAGGAAGCACAAAGGGCAAGCAGCCCTCTCAGGAGACTGAGAGTTTCTAAGCTGAAGGAGAAGCCAAATCAAGAGGAAAGCATTGACCAGATACAAGGAAAAAGGCTCTGGTGGGGCTGAGCATGGGTGACCTTCCCCGGGCAGGAGTGGGTGTGGCTAGTCCTGGGGGGCGTGCCTGAGCACCTGCCCTGGCTTCCACTAGGCAAGGAAAGGCCCTTCCTTCATGAAACTTACAGTCTGGTTGTAGAGAGACAGATGAGATTTAAATCAACACAAGAGAGGAATAGAAATCATAAAGGAATGTGGGCCTAATGGCTAAGTGATAGCTACAGAACACAAGGGTGAGAATCACGTCAGCCCAGCCCAGAAGCACGAGCTGGAGTATCTGCAGGGGCTGGACAGGCACGTAAACCAGGAACGCGAGCAAGCAGCCCCTTCCGCCCGAGTGGAGGCGTGCAGACTGAGCTGCCAGGAGGACTTAGCACTTCCCCAAAGAGCTAGGCCTTCTTCCGTTTTACTCAAAAGCCCAGCTTTTTGGCCAGTCTTCTGTTTCCTCACTTCTGATGGAGACATGGATCTTGAGAAGTATCTTCCATACCAAGAAAAACAGTGCGCGGTGGATAACAAAGGACAGCAGGCGTTCATTCTTGGTGGCCAGGAGACAACAGGGAGGGACAGGTGTGGTGGCAACCAGGGCACACCCAGCATGAGGAGCAGCCCCTGGGGAACATTCGCTGGTTTTGACAGTGGTGTCCTATCTTCCCACTTTTCAAAAGATGCCTGAAACCCAGATTCTATATGAAATCTCTGATTTTTAAATGTGGGTCTCCATTCTTGTTTTTATCTTGTAAGCCTAAGAGAAGATGTGATTGGTTGCCCGTCGGACCTCTTTTTGAGACAGTTGGTCTGACTGGAGTCAGAAGGGAAAAGTCCCTGTTCCAGTCACAGTATTTGTGTGGCCAGGTGGAACACGCAACGTAAATGGATGCCTGCTGGGCCACTCTGCTCCGTGGTGCACAAAGGCAAGCTATAGTTCTGCATCCAGTGGAACCCCACCACCTCTTGGAGATGTGTGCTTATTGTTGGAGTAGGTAGGAACAGATGTCCTCTCCACATGGCCCTCTTGCTCTGTCTCCTCTGTGTCTGCAGATTGCCATCTCTTTCTAAGGACACCATCCTGGATTTAAGGCCCACCATAACACAGAACAACCGCATTCTAACTAATTACATCTGCAAGGACCCTACTTCCAAACAAGGTCATGTCTGAGGCTCAGCGTAGATGTGCACTTTGGGCACACGGTTCAAGCCAAGAGGAGGGAGGTCTTTGTCTGCTTGACTACATCTACCATTAGCAGCAAGGGCAGATTCAGAACACTCTAGAAGCTGCACGCTAGTGAGAAACTCCTGTCTTAGGATTGGTTTTTCTAAACAGCATTCAAGTGTCCCAGTCTACTGACTCCAGGCATTCAGTCAGACTTATCTTCCTGGGGCCCAGCTTTGGCTTAAGTTGTTAGCGCCAAACATTGACATTGGGGTGAGGAAAGAACGGTTTCTTACTCAGCAACACGGAGACAAGACTATTCACCTCAATATTAGATCCAAATTTCACCAGGAGGCTGGAAGACAGCCCTCTGTCTTTCTCCAAGCCAAAACCCACAACAAATTTGCTTGCATTTAATTTTTATTGTAAAAGCAGAGACAATGAAACAATATATGCTAACCACAAGCTACTAACCACACAGTCAATACAATGATTTTATTCTATTAGAGTTGTGTTCCACAGACAGATGTTATGACAAAGTGAGCACAAGAAGAACGCTTACAAATAAGCACTTGCTAAACTTCCTTCCTCGGGATCTGTAAACCAGGACCATTACTGCAATGTGCAGACGGAGAGACTGGACTTTGGCACCTGTAACCATCAGTGGCTCCCACCCTCTGGCCCTTCCTGGCCCTCTCTCTCTGTGGTTCTGCTTTTCCTCACCTCCCTTCCCTTTCCCAATAGGCCCCTTCCATCCTGACCTCTGTGAGGGTTTAAAGAGATCACTGCAGACAAATCTGTGCCTCTTCTAAGAATTCCTAACTAGATATCGGGTTCCAGATGTTGGACTGGGCACAAGCTGTAACTTCTCTTTGCTCCCAACACATGTGAAAAACATTTTAAAATGTATTTGGAAGCACATATCCATGCACAGAAACAAGGAACGGAAACCCCTATAGACAGGAAACGGAGCAGTCTCCCTGGACGACAGAGGCAGAAGGAAGCCCACCACTCACCGTAAGTGCGGGCTGCCCCACGCTCCAGCAGTGGACCAGGTCGAGAGTCCGGCCAAGCCCGTGGCACAGTGTGGGCCTCCACCCAGGGGGCATCAGGAGGCCAGGGCTCAGGACAAAGCAGGCCACTCAGAACCGTGGCTTGGCCGAAAACCACCACTTGTGGCCGAGGCTGGAGTGTGGTGGTTTCCACATGTTGTGGGAGCCCTGAATCCTGTCCCTGCCAGGGCCCAGGCTGAAGTCACAATGAGGTCATGTCAGCAGAAATCCTCATACCCCACAGAGGAAAGGCAGGGCCCCCCACCCCGAAGCAGCGGCAGCCAGAAGGACAGAAGCAAGCACCAACAAGGACCAGCGGACAACGGAGAGAGGTGTTTCATGCCCTCGAGGAAGTAAAGGAGGAAGCAGCTCCAGCAAACACAAGTAGATGGTTGTAGGAAAAACAGACCAGAAGGTCTGGCAACGAGAACAGAGTTATGAGGCAGAAACTCAATAGATGAGCTGAATCTCAGACAGAGCAAGAGTGAATTCGTGCAATGGAAGCTCAAACTGAAGGAACGTTCCAGAATGGATCACAAAGAAACCAAGAAAAAGAAAATGTGAAAGGAAACTAAAGGGACATGGAGAATTGATCTAGAAATATCTGGCCAATATTTGTCCAGTGAATTGTAGACATGGAAAGTAGAGAGGATCCTTGAGAAACGATGCTTGAAAAGTAATGCCTAAAAATTTTCCAGAAGAGAAAGGCCCCAAGGCCTTAGAAAAAAATATCTCACAAAAGGCCAAACAGAATAAATGGTTTTAAAAATCCACACTTGGAGACATTTTTGTCAATTTTGGACCCTAGGAGGGGAAAGTGCAGGCTCACACACACACACACACACACACACACACACACACACACACACACTCAGAGGCGGGCTTCAAAGCATTTCCTGCAGACATGCAAGTTTAAAACACACCATCCGTTTGTCCCAAAGGTGGCTCTTTCAGGGAACCATCTCGCAGCTTAAACTCTCTCGTCTCTGGGCCGCTGGGTCTCACGGAGCCAGGGGCCAGCAGCCAGTTCTAGCACGTTCTGCTCCTCTGTGAATCGCCCGCTTGACTGAGCTAAAAACTCCTACCTCCCTTTCCCCAGCAACACTGGGGGCCATCGCGCCCGCTCTCTGGGGTCTCTGCTCCGAAGGACAGAGGAGATGGAGCAAGTCAATAAATAAACCTTCCCTGGCTGGCGATTTCGTTAGGAATAACATTCCAAAGCCCGTCTCGCTCCTTTTCTGCCTTATGGAGGTCCTTGAATCTAGTTCTGAGGACAACTTCCTCCCAGACAATGCTCTGGGAAAGCGTTCCTCTTATTTTCTCCTGCTGTCTTCTCCAGGGTAGAGAGTGGATTTCATAAACAAGTCACATAAATTTAAATTCAAGTGAATCGAAGTAAAGATTTAAAATGTCACTTTTCTTCTCTGATTCTGTGACCTTTTGTCCTAACCATTACGGCTAAAATGGTCTGTCATTAGTGACACAGAGAAAGTTTTCAAAGAGTAAAAGTGACCTGATATTTTAACCACCCTATTGAGGGGCTTGAAGAAAATGTAACTTGATCTGGGACCCCCGAGTATACTTGTTACACCTCCTAATGATGCAGGAAGCAGAGGAAGGCTTGGGAATGCTGTGTCGAAGTGAGTCAGCAAAAGTAATGACTTTGTAAGTTGAGTTGTCTACAGAATCCCCTCCTTACCTACACCATCTTCCTTGGGATCCACTAGATGTCATTGAGGACGAGTGATGGTGACCTTGGGGAGGTCACTCTGGGAGGAACCAGAGTCCGGCATCCATGGATGTCCTCCTCAGTCGCCTTTCAGCCTCCCTGACCCCTCCTAGTAGGAATCCAAGGGGTGCTACTCACCTCAGCGTGGCTGGCAGACATGCCCGGTGGCCCTGCAGAATTTGCCTGGTGACTGAAGGGACTCTTCACGCCCCAAGGACTCATGCAGTGGGAAGAGAGCATCCAGGACACAAACAGGACAAGGCAACAGTCCTCCGTTGTCAGAATAAACAGGTCATTTTAGGTGTAGCCCCATACCTACATTAGGTGCCTAACCAATGTTTCTGCAATTGGGTATTTAATTAGCACATTTGGGCAAGTACCAGGGAGTGGGAAACTCCAACTGAAGGGCATATTTGTGCAATTGTCTCTGAGTCACTGGAGGTGTTCAACAGGCGTGACAAAGCAATACTGCAGTGGGGAAGAGAGTCTCCCACTTCACCTGAGATTCCTGCCAGCTGCCGCACCGAGGGTGCTGGAGGATGATCAGACCCGGCAGAGGAGACGCAGCTGGGCGTGCTGTTGTGGGCCTCAGATGGCCTCCAGCTGCCAACAGCAGTGGAAAGAGCAGGGCGTCTTCCTGGGCGTCAGACATCCTGGCAGTAGAGGTGGCTACAAGGGGCTGAAGCCAAAGACATTTCAGCAACTATGGCTCCTGTCACTCGGGTGGTGGGTTTGCTGTGACTCCAGACAGACCTGCTGTAACATATATGTGGTTAGGGACTCCCGTACCTGGCTGGCACTGGGAAGAGGGGACGTGGATCAGTCAGGTTTCAGATGCATGAAACTGAAAATATCCTAGCTATTTTCAATAAAAAAGGTCAATACCAGATATGAGGAGTTTACAGGATTCTTGGGAGGTCTGGAAGAGCAGGATGAATCCCAGAACACCACTGGATTGGCCCTCTGGAGGGAACCACGACCTCTGCTAAGGAAGTGAGGATCCAGAGGCCAGCACCAGAGGGTACAGTTCAAGGTCACATCGCCAGGCTGCTGTCCAGTGGTCGGGGAACCACAGCTGCTTCTCACCAGCACTGAAGCTTGTGGCTGGACCCTCGAGGCTGAGTCAGGCAGCCCAGCATCACCAGGAGCTGCAGCTGAGGTCAGGCAGGCAGGCCCACCTTCCACATCACGGGTGTTCTTCATAATGAATCACCGTGAACCCACCTGCAAGAGATTCTGCAAGACGCATTGCCTGCCTCTGCAGCACCTGTCATTCAGGAGGACACACAGAGAGTGCGGCGGAATGGAGCGTGGATGCCAGATCCCCACAGTCCCGTGGCACTGGGGCGCCGGGTGCGCAAGCAGATCTTAAGTCCAGGAGCCGAGTCCCTAACGTAATAGATGGTGGCTATCCCAGGAAAATCTTAGGTGTTCTCATTCACGTGACTGCTTTATTTTTTTAACCTCTAGATTACACAGGCTAAGGAAAAGCGGAGATGGAACCTACTTTGCAAGATTATTTGCATGATTTATTAAGGAAAATTTAGTAAGATAAAATAAGGGAAAAGTACACCTGTTGCAATGATAGTAATTTTACGTGGGAAAACAAAAACGAAAGCTTGTTTCTCTAATGAGTCAGAAATAAATCCTTGGGGACAAATCCTAAATGGGATCCTCCTCGAGAAAGCTTGAGAAAGTGGCGATCAGTACTTGGTGTTTGAAATGATAAACACACCTCTGACTCACCGGAAAATGGGAGTCCATTCCTCTAGCTGCCACCATCCCGTGGAGATTTAATTAACCTTTAGCAGTATCTCCAATCCAATCTGCTCTTTCCCTGGGAGCTGGCACTGTCCCCTGCCATAACTTGGAGAAACCTGCCACGTGTCCACCGATGAACCCAGTGGGAGAGGGTGCTCGTGGCCACCGACATGGCTTGACATCCGCGCTTTCTCTAAACCCACCCCCATGCTGGCAGCTCTCACATTGGGGGGTCACACTTCACATGTGCCCTGTACCCTCGGCCAGACCAGCCTCTGGGGGCTGGCTTAGCTCCACAATTTCCACAGAGAAAAGTGCTTAGTGATATCAACTCGCTAATATGATGGGTTATTCTGGTTTTAGGAAAGCTATTATAACAGATCTAAAAGCTGGCTTCAGAATTAGTCTTTAACAGGACTTTTGTATATTAGCCTATGTGGTGGAAGGAAGGAAGGAAGGAAGGAAGGAAGGGAGGAAGAGGAAAGGAGGAAGGGAAACAGAAAGGGAAAAGAGTTCCATGCAAATCCTGTACTTTTTATTGAAAAAAATGTCAGCCCAGAATGGCAGAACAAGAGTAGGCCTGTGGGGGCAGATTGAGTCTAGATTGGCCACAGGGAGCTCAGCCTGACACAGCTGGACTCAAAGCCATGGTCTGGCCATCAGTCACAGCTCAGGGTCGCCCCAGCTCTCTCCACGAACAGGCAGAGTTGAGCTGGGAGGGCACCTTGCTGCTCCGACCACACGGTACCGGTGGGAACAGCACACAGTGAACACAGACGCCCATCCAAGCCCCATTTCCGCCAGTGCTCTGGGCCTTGGGGACCTGCCCGCCACCACGTGAGTGCTTTGTGTTTGCAATGGAGTCACTTCGGGGTCTCTTTTTTCTCAGACACCCCAGGAGGTTCCCACAAAGATCTGGGGTCAGAGGCGCACACCAGCTGCAAAGCCCACCTTTCTGCTGCAAGACCTCCGAAAAGTCCTGTCACCTCCCTGAGCCCCGGCTTCCTCTGGAAAGTGGGAAAGACAGAAATGCAAGCTCACTGGTTTTGAAGAAGTGGGCTAATGCACAGGGAATCTCTTAAACACAAAAGCTATGTAAATAGTTCTTATCGCTAAACCAAAAAAGAGTGAAACTCACTCAAACAAACATTTCAGTGACTATAAAAACCCAACTGAGCTCATTAGGCCTCCCTTTGATGATCCCAGAGAATGTTAAAGACAGCAGAGATAACATCGGGGCATTGAAGCGAGTATGTTACAGATTCAAATGATAGGCCTTCTCCCCTGTTGAACTTCCCTGTTCAACTCAGTAAACATTGTCAACAATGTCAAACATTGTCAGTAAACATTGTCACCTGTTCTGTGAGATGGCCCCAGGTGTCACAAAGGTTTCCCAGGCAGTGACGTGCACTTTGTGCTGGTTATGGTAAAGGAAGACCTACAGGAAGTATTTTGACACCTAAGCCCCACCCCCCATCTCCACCACACACTCAAATTCCCTGTTGTCTTGCATCCTCAGACTGACCTCTATGGCCAGGGGCTTCCAGGTGAGGTTGTCATGTCGATGGTTGCGTGTCCCAGGACCAATGCCACTCTCGTTACCTTATAAGAGCACCCAAGGGCCCTGCCTGTGCAGGCGGCAAACTCCATGCCTGCTTGTGCCAACTTCCTGACCCGTGATCTTCGGAGATTCTTCTAGTACTTTGCAGCTTCGCTCCTGGCAAAGCAAAGGCATGCCAACAAGAAGCAGGGAGAACAGGCCTCTGACGGACGGGTGACGGATGGTGGTGCAGAACCAGCGCTCACGTGCCGCAGCCCTGCCTGCCCGTGGTTCCCACCACGGAGTGCAGCTCTCCTGAGGCCCCGAGTATTGCCCAGGGAACGGAGCTCACTGCAGGACCAGGCCAGCAAGTCGGATTTTTATTATGAGCCTCAGCTCTAAGGGAGAATTTTCTGCTTTCTCTTCTTTTTATTTCTGGAGGAAAAAAAAACAAAAACAAAACAGGAAATGAAACTCAAAATGCACAAGTTGTTCAGACAAATAAAGGATCCAATTTCCCCATCTCTGCTGCTAAATCTTTTCTCTGACGCATGCAGTCAGATCAAACATCAGGGACCCGCGTGATGTCTGGGGGACGGAATCTGCCTCCCGGGCCTCCTGAGCTGTGCTCAGGCTAGAGCTGGGGGAATCTGCCTCCCCCTCTCCCGAGAGGCCACGCCTGTCCCCCTGCAGGTCCTCACTGGGTCTGCCTCTTGGCCTCCATGTCACAGCCAGAGGAGGTGGGGGCCGTGCGGTAGCACTGTGTCCCCTACAGGACACCTGCCTGGCTGAGGGCTCTGGAGGCCACAGAGAGTTTGTGTGAGCTGGGCCACACCTGGCTTTAAAAATCAGAGAATCTAGGACTTCCAGAAGATTCTCAGTCAGAATGTGCCGTCTCCACCACTCTACTTGAAGGCCTGCAGGACTGGTCAAGAAGACAAATTAGGGCCCTTCAAGGCTTTCCTATCTGGTTAAAGAACCAGCTGGCTCATTGTCATCAAATCCTCTCCATACCCTCTTGTATTAGTCGGGGTTGTATTAGAACGGAACCCATTCTAGGAAGGGTAAGCAGAAAAGGAACTTGTGAACAGATATTAGGAGCACATAGGGTCCCCAGAGGGGTGAGCTTGCAGTTTGTCCATCCATCCCGGAGGGACACACGGCACTTTCCCAGCCGACCACTCTAGCAGGGACCTGGTGGAGCCTCCTGGGGACAGTCCATGGTCATGCCATGGGCTCACCAGGTCCTCTGCCCTGTGGCCTCTGAAATCGTGGGATCACTAGGCTATACTCTATCCCCTTTGCCAGAAAATGATGTCTCCTTAGCTTTTAAATGGGTGTAAGTCACATGGCTGGACCTCCAGTGCCAAGGAGACTAGGAAAGACTTCACTTTCATTAAAGTTATAGCTTCTACAAAGGGAAGGCCAGATTCATTCTAATGTCCCCAAATCTAGGAAACTGAGGCATCCTGGCACCCACCAGGGGACAAATATTCCAAGGCCACTTCCATTGTGCTAGCTGATGCCCTCCTATGTCGTGTCTTGTTTCATGTGCCAGCCTTACCACCGTTCTTCCCTCCTTTCTACCCCTTCTTCCTCTCACTCTACCCAATTCCTAGACTCATTTTCTAAAATGTCTCCAGTCCTGCCATGACTCCCTACTAAAACACCATTGTTATCAGTAAGGGCTAAGCCCTGAGCAATTAACACCGGTTTGTATGTGTGACTGATCTGGGAGCAGACACCGCCCCAGGAGAACGGAACATGGCGCCAGCAAATGTTCCAGGGGCAGACAAAGACCCAGAGGAAGGAGGAAGGCCCAGGGCAGTGGAGAGAGGAGATGGCACAGAGCAAGCAGGCATTTGTCACTGTGTACGTCCTTGGCACTGAGATGGGCTCTGGGAACACAGGAGAAGGAGACACAATCTAGCCTGGGAATGAGACCCTGGTGGGGTCAACCCAAGTGCAGGACAAGCCTCAGCCCCTGAGTGATCGCTCCTAGAACTCAGCCATGAGCTTGTGCCCCAGCTCCTCAGCCCCCACCATAAAGCTATGCTCAGATCGACCTGGCCATTCCCAGCGTAGTGATTCTCATGGGTGCTGACCTGGCCCTGAGGGAGACACCAGGCAGCACCCCCATTTCCTGCTTCTAGATCTTGCCCATCCCTGGCTCCTTTCCTGTCAAGGAATGAGCATTTCTTGGCTCATCCTGGCTATGAAGAGACCGACTGGAATCACTATCTGCTGGATCCATCTCCTTAGACCTCAGTCTCCGCAGGGGAAGCTGGTGGGCTCTGTCACTCTCAGCCCTAAGCCCTCAGGAGTTGGACATCCAGGGGTAGGCCAGGATACCGTGATGTGGGGTAGACAAGAAGTATGGTTTTAGGGGGTACACAGGAATACTGTAACCCACCCCACCATTCTTCTAACATTGTTTCTGTAAATAATGACCTGTTAACTAACATGAGACTTCAGATAGACAGCCTGTTTGCTTCAGAATTGTAGGAACTAACTTCAGTAGAGACCGACTCCAACCTTTGCACAGTCCGCCTCCAGGAGATTTGCTGACCTTCAACCACTTATCTGAACAGACTGTGTTTTCTTGCACATAGTCCCCTCAGTGAAGAATTTCCAACCCCCTCCTTTCGATTCCTTTGTTCTGGTTTCTTTTCTTCCTCCTTCCTCCTTACAAGAACCTCTGCCTGCATCCAATTGTTAAGATGGTCTTTGTGACATGAGTCTGTCGTCTTCTCAAGTTATCAGCTCGTGAATAAACTTACTTTCCTTCTACCAGCCCCGGGCCCTTGATTATTGGCTTTTGAGTGGCAGGCAGCTGAATCTGGGTTTGGTATCAGTACTGGTCACTTGGGGTAGACAGGAAGTACAGTTGTTTGAGGTCAACAGGAAGTAAGGGGCACGCGGCGCAGACATGAAGCACAGTTATTTGGGGCAGTTATGGGGGAGGGAGAGGGGTAAGCTCTGTATGAAGCACCTCTTGCAGATAGAAGAGGCTATTGCTGTCATTCAAGAAGGACACCCCTTGCCTTATTATGTTCCAGGGTGAAACTGCAGCAAAATAATGGCGGCTCCCCATGTGCACAGTTCTTCTTTTCTCCTTGACCCCTCCTGCGGACACGGTTTATCTGTACTTCCTTGTTTGTGGCTTCGAGGATTTAAAGAGACCTACTCTCCATACAAGTCACACACCCTAATCAACACACAGCTTCCATCTCATATTTTCCCCCTCAGACTTGAAGTAAATGTTCATAGCATTAATGTCTACATTATGTAGACAAAAGTCTTTCTCATAAAAAGCAATATTAGGCTATCATTAAAACAATAAACCTATCTCTCACTCCCTCACTCCAAAATTAAAACACATTTTTTTGAAGCACTTAAATGTTGGAGATATTTTCAGCTTTCCTTCCTCGTCTTAAACATCTGTTTTGTTGTCTCCCTGCAGACATCCGCTAAATAATATGGTTTATTTTGGGGAACTGATTATAGGAAAATCGTTTCATATATCCACCAAATGACATTTTTAATCACATCTTTTCAACTTTAAAGAACCAAACGATTTCCTTATCTTGACATGATTTATCATTTGGGCAGCGGCCAGGGACCCGTGAGGATATTATCTATGGCTCCCTCACGTGAAGGGGTCTTATCAAGCAAGCAAAGTTTGCAGTCACAGCCGGAGAACAGAAGAAAAACAAATGGTGTGGTCAATGATTCACCATGTACGATTTTTTTGAAACGATCTCATCTCGTAACCCTCTCTCCCAAAGGCTCACAGACGACGTGACTTTCCACCACCTGCAGAGACAGGGCCGCCGATGTGGGTAGCATTTTGAGTGCTTTCTCTTCTCATGGGCTATCCACGAAGGCTCTGTTTGGTTTGTTTTTGGACATTAGTTGGATTTTTTTCTTCCTTGAGCCTGTGTTGCTAAAGAGTTTCTATCGGTACTGATTGTTTTATTCAGACACTAAAAAACTGCACTGAAAAGTCACCTCTCTGCCTTCTTTCCTGCTCTCCTGAGAGTTGGTGACGTGTGTGGCTCAGCCCCAGGTGTGTCCCAGGGCACTGGCCACGGCAACTGTTTCCCTTCTCACGTCACTTCCAAACTCCCAGCACCTCCTTCTCTAATCAGTTGACGTTACCTCTTACTTCACTTGGGATGACAAACAGCCCTGATGTGCCCAGGGATGAGAGTGTCTGGGGACACAGGACTTTCATTGCTGGGTATGTCCCAGGTAAGCCAAGGGTGAGCCACGCACTCTAAAATTCCACTCCTTACTCACCCGAGGACATAATTCCAGCAGAACTCTTCTCTGTCCTTACTCATCAGTCTTTCCCTCTGCAGAACAGCCACATTTTTACCATATGCCTTCTATTTCTCACACTCAAAAATAATAACAAAATAAACAAAACTCAGCTCTCTGATCAGCCGTACCCGATTCCTCTCCTGTCCTTAGCAGCAGGACACCTGGACAGGGTGGTCTCTTCTCAGTGTCTCTACCTCTTCCAGCTACTGTCTTAAACCCACTCCAATCAGCTCTCAGCCCATTCTGTCTCCAGAACTGCCATCCGGATCACCAAACACCACGTGCGGCTACACCCGTGTTTTCAGGGCTCCTCCTCCTTGACCATCAGCAGCTTTGGTCCGGTCTACCCCTCTCCCTTCCTTGGTACGCTTTCCTCAGTTGGCTTTCAAGACACCACGCACTTGTTCCTTATCTTCCTTGGCCACCCCTTGGCCACCCCTTCTTATCACCTTAAAGTAATTGGAAGGCCTCAGGGTTCCACCCTGGCCCTTCACCAATATTATCAACATGTTAGCCAAGCCACCATCTTGTCGGAATTATGGTAACGATGGTCCTCACCTAGAGTCTCTGCTTTATCCTTCCCCCGCCAGCATAGTTGGTACTTGGTCCAGGTCACTTCCTGTCTCTTAACAGCTCAGTGTGGTCTAGGTAAGACCCCTGAGAATGGAAACAGTCTCAGCCCCTGATTTAAGTGAGCACACAGTTTAGATGAGAGGTGTGGATGCTTTTATGAGAAAAGTAAATAATAATTCAGCTTCTACCTCTGTCACATATGGAATTTCTACAAGTCACTCTAAGATGATAAAGGATAACTTATGGAAAGGCTGAGGCTGAATTACAGAATATTTCCCAAGGAATGTCATTGGATTGCTTTCAGCATATAAATTCTGAGGCTGCAGAGAGCTGAGCCGTGGGCTCCATGAAGAAACATGCCCTCCCTGCAGCTGATAAATCACTCACAGTGGGGTGGGCTTGAAGTAGGCAAGGGTGACATATTTGTGACTTCTCAGGCTGCAGGGGAAAGAAAAAGTGAAGTCTTCTTTCCCGCCACTTCCTGAGCTTCTTCTCATAGTGTATGTGTTATCACTGGAGAAACATGTAAGAACCAGTGTGTTCACACGGGTGCTTTTGAGCCATTTCCCCACAATGGTTCTACCCACATAAGTAATTCAAATAACCATTTCCGTTTTCTTTAATTCATTTCCTCATTCAACAAATGTTTGCTGTGCACTTTCTTTGGTCTAGAAATCAGTCGAGGTACCAGACACACAGTGAGGAACGAAGCAGACACATCTTTCTCCCAGGGAGCCTGACATAAAGGCTCTCTCAATGTGGACACCCAGGAGTGAGGCCAGCCGAGCAGGTGCACTGCTAGTAGCTGGATTTCCCTTGTGTTGAAAAGTAAATTCAGTATCTTCTATTTATGGCTTCACTGTCAACAAACTCAGGGGCGGATTTATATTTAGTTGTATTCTAAGAGTTAAAAACTTTTATTAAATTTTTAATTGAGGTACAACGTCTGAGAAAAGTGGAAAAAAAAACCCAAAATTCACAGCGTGGTGAATTGCTATTACAAAGTAAAGAAACCCACATCACCACCTACAAATTCAACAACTTGACTGTTAATGAACCCAGGGAGTATCTTCCTCCCCTTCCCAAAATTACCTTCCACTCCCACCCCTATCCTGACCTCCAACACAATAGATTGTTCTTGAACTTTACATAATTGGGTGGTATGCATTTTCCTGTGTCTGACCTCTTTTGCTCCATGTGTTTGCAGTTTTTACCCAAATTGTTGCATGCGACAGTTCCATCATTTTTACTGCTGTGTAACTTTCCACCCTCTTACTGTACCAAGTTCATCCATTTGAACACTGGCGAGTATGTGGGTCGTCTGCCGTTGCTGCTGATTCTGAATACTGCTGCCATGAATACACTTGCACGTGTGCACATATTTCTCGCAGGTGCATATTTAGGAGAAAAATTATTAGACTGGCGGTGAAATGTGTACAACATCAAAGTTTACTAAAACAGTTGTACCAATCAATACACACCAATATTTAGTAATATGCTCCCAGGGTTGTATGAGAGAACAGATTGCCCCACATCTTTGCCAATTCTTAACATTTTCAGACTTTTCAATTTTGGCCTTGTAGTAAGTATGATGGTTACTCATCAGTTGGGCTTTTTTCCTTCCGTGAGCCTTTGTTGCTAAAGATTAAACTCCCTTCACTGTTGATAAGGTCGAGTACATTTTCATATGTTTCGTGGCCATTTGGGCATTATTTTTGGAGGTGCCTGTTCCAATGCCTTGCCCCGTTTACTATTGGGTCTGTGATTGTTTCTCACAGGCTTTGCATATTCTGGGACACGCCTCTTTTCAGGTACACACTTGGCATATACATATTCTCCCACTTATGGCTTGACTTTTAGTTGTCTTAATGGTATCGTTTGGTGAACAGTTTTAAATGTTCACCTAGACTAATTCATCAAGTAGCTTTTAAAGTCAAAATTATTACTAGAGAGATAGGAATATTTTATAACAAAAAAGGTTCCAAAAACAAACATGACATATTTCTTCATTTATTGCAGCTAATAATACAGGCTGGGGCAAAAGTAGGTTTACAGTTGCTCATATGGAAAACAAGACAATAATTAATAAATAATAATACAAGAGTAAACTCTATGCTTTATGTACTCACAACTGTAATCCTACTTTTGCTCACTCCTGTATAGTTTAAAATATACAAAGCAAAAATATACAGAATTGAAGGAAGATACAGAAGAATCTATGATCTTTTACCTGTAACTGACTGGATTAAAACACAAGAACTTACTGAGTGCTGCTTGTAAGAGACACAATTTAAATATATTAGAAGATGAAAAAGAAAAGAAGATAAAAGGTATATGATTCAAACACTAATCCAGAAAAGGTAGGGTTCCAATGTTGACCCAGGCAGGTCATCTGGAGGTAAAATCCAATTCGTCATGATATGTTGTCTTTTTATCGTTGGATACATCCATTTGCCCAAATCTATGTTTATGAGGAATATCTGTCTCTAGTTTTCTTGT
>VMDR010003884.1:0-66421 GCA_007922815.1 Macrotus californicus | reverse complement strand
CTCTCTCTCTCTCTCTCTCTCTCTCTCTCTCTCTCTCTCTTAGCATTTTGTGAGTGCTTTTCTCCAGTCCCAGTGTGTTTTTTACATCAATTTATTTCTTCCTCTGATGTGAAAATCAGGCCCTTCGCAATCAACAGAGCTTCACGTCCCACTTTAACCAACAAAAAATATGCTTAGGGTTTTACCTCTTAGAGTAGCTGGCAGGACCCCTAACTCTTCAAAGTCCTGCGTGTCTTTGTTCTTCCTGAGCTGGGCCTGTGACTCCTTTCTAAAAGGGCATTTGAATTTCTTTTCAAATGTATATTTGACCTCGTTTGCTGTGTGACTCCCCTTATTTTCAAAATGGATATTTGAGTGTCTTTTGAAAGGTGGCAACCTTTTGAAGTTCTTCACAGAGACTTTCTTTGCCTCTAGATTCTGAAGCATTTTCTGGAAGGGGTGGGGGGAGTGGAGGGAGAGGGTATGGTATTTACGTGTTGTGTTTATGTCTAAAATTACTTTTATTTCTGTATAAGTACCTGTGTTGTGGGTTGGGCATTGTGTACTAGGTACTACCAGGAAATGTCTGCACTCATACAGAACTGGGAATGGGTAAGAATGACGTGTTAAGAACTGAGGAGGGAAAGTTCGGCCCCTACTTCTGCCTGCAGACTCTGAGTAAGTGTGAAAGCCACCCTTCGAGTCTGGTCTTTTCCCCGCGCTATCTCGTGACATTTTCCTGGGATATGTGCTGTCCTTATCCTTGTTTACATGTGGAACTCAGAGGGATTAACACAGTCACCCCATGTCACAGTCACAGGGAAAGCAGATGGAGAGCCCGTGTTCACACCCAAGTCTGATTGATCCTTTTCTTGAATTTTCTATGAAAGTTGATTTTTTAAAAGGGTTTGTTGTTCTTGTTTTGTTTTTGGTGGAGTATGACTTGCATACGCCCAGATAAAAAGACTGTTTGCCCCAGGTCCCTCTGTCACCAATCCTTGACCCCTGACCCCCTCCCCTCCCACGCACACAGCAGGATGCAGCCAGACTCCCACATCCCTCAGCAGAGGCGCCTGGGCAGGGGCCCACTCTCTTCCATGGTTCCAGATCCCACCTGACAGCCTGCCACCCCCCTGGGACCTGCCCACCTACAGGTGGTGTGGCTTGGTGCTTCTTCCAATCCCTGATTGGCCCACTGTCCCTCTTGACTTCTCAGCTCTTCTGTTACCTGTGTAACCAATCCCCTATAGTCAATTCCTGGCTTCTGTAACATACAGACTGGATTCTGCTTTTCAGGCCTGGGGGTGAACACACATCAGGACACTGGAGAAAAGTACGAGAGCAGTTTAAATGATGTGGAGCTGGTCACACTTGTTGACCGCATTTCTCAGACTGCAAGGCAGGACCTTACCGAGAATGGGGGAAGGTACGGCTATACCTGTGCAGGCAGGTATGGAGCTGTTTCAGACTGTATACAGAGCCGTTTCAGAGTTTGTCAGTGACCGATATTTTCCAGGCCCTTGAAGAGTGAAGACGGTGGGTGCAGCCCCTGTGGAGTGGGTGCAATCTGGTGACCACCATCAGACAAATGTAGTGACCCTTACTTTGAATCTCCCGAGTCCATTCCTGATTTGTGGACACCCATCCTTCCTCCACCTTCCTCCACGTGTCTGGTTCTATTTAATCAACAACAGGCCTGAACAAGGAAGATTTGCAAGGCATTCCTGGGCAGTGCATGCTTCAGCCAAATCTACTGCAGAGACCTAGGACAATATGCATCATCTCCCAAGGCACCCCCTGGAAAACACAGTGCTTCTGTTCTCCAAGGAAGTTCCTAGAAGACATCTATGTCTGGATACAGCGTAAGCAAGTATTAACTACAGATATTAACCACCAGGCAGGAAAAGCCAATATTCCAGTTCAAAGGACATCAGAGGGGGGAATTCTCTCTTACTGGGAGAAGGGTCAGCCTTTGGTTCTATTCCAACCTTCCACTGATTTGGCAAGGCCCACCCATGTTAAGGAGGGCAATCTGCTTTACTTGGACTACTGATTTACGTGTTAATCTCACCCCAAACACCCTCACAGAAACACCCAGAATAATGGACACCCTTTGGCCAGCCAAGCTGACACACAAAATTCGCCATCATGGTAGGTAAATCATTTTACAAGACATAGGTTAAAATGACAAGGATTGTTCCACTTATATGAGGTACCTAAGTATCCAATTCATAGGCACAGAAAGTCGAATGGTGGTTGCCAAGGGCTGGGGGTGGAGGGGATGGAAAGTTATTTTTGATGGGGGCAGAGGTGCAGTTTGGGAAGATGGAAAGTTCTGGAGCTGGCTGGAGGTGACGGTTGCACAGCAGTGTGAGTGGGCTCAATGCCGCTGAACCGTACACCTAAAAATGTTTAAAATCATCAGTTTTATGTTATGTACATTTTACCACAATAATTTTTGTAAATTAACAAACATATTACTCGGGCCATAGAGTTACTGTTTTTCAATGAATTAACACATAATGTTGGCACTTTCTCAGTTAAAGAAATAAAGATCCCCCCCTCCCCAACTCAAAGCTGATCTTCATCTGCTTGAATGAAAGCGTACAGCCCCTAAAAAATCAGCAGCAGCAATAATAATGACAAGAGATGGGTTCAGAATCGATTGCTGTTGAACAAATCACCCCAAACTCAGTGGCTGAAGAGAACGGTGCCGCCACAGACGCGGTTGTCATGGTCATTGTACCCATCTGGCAGGGATCTCCCCACAGATGCCGTCGGTCGGTGGCTGAGGCTACAACATATATGACAGCTTCTCCTCCCTCCTGGCGCCTGGCAGACATGGCTGGTAGGCTGGGACTTTCTGTCTCTCCACGTGGTCTGTCTGTGGGACCAGCTTGGGCTTCTCTCTACATGGTGGTCGGATCCCAAGGTCAAGTGTTGGAAGAGAACCAAAGTGGAAGCTGCCATCACTCTTCCATCTAAGGCTGGAACTATCCTCCTTTCTGTCATGGTCTAGGATTGAAGCAATCAGGGCGGCAAAATAACGTCTGCTTCTCAAAGGGGAGATGGACCAGGACCTGTGGCCATCTCTTCTGTGTGACAGAAACGCCTACAGCAAGGGCCTTCTCCCTCCATGTCCATGCCTTGTCATCATTAGGAGAAAAGATGACTTAGGAAAGTGACATCAACCAGAACGTCACAATTTCAGGCTGTCCCCATTAGCATCCTGCAGGAGTGGGGACAGCTGTTCTGGCAAATTCCGTCCTTGACTGAATCGAGTTTCAAAGTACAGCAAATGGCCAGTGTTCAAAGGCCTGGTGTGTAGCACATCTATTTAATGCTAAAACTGCAGAAATTCATTTCAACTTTCTTGGATGACTCAGAAGCCGGCAGCTTTGGGGAGGGGGGTCACCAGAAGCGCATCCATTATCATTTCGCTGGTCCTGAAACCACAGGGCTGGTTGACAGGATGCCAAAGAGATAAACCGCTTTTACTGTAATTCACCCTCAGAAAAAAAGGGATTTACTAAGCAAATTAAGAGGGTGAAGAAACTTGCAGGGGGTGACATTTAGCCTACTCCAGACACCAAACTTTTCAAGCACTTTAGAAGCGTGATTTACATACAATTACAGGAATGCTTCATTTATCCACCCCTGTCAGGGGAGGAACAGTCTCGTGGGAGCGAATTTTTCAGATAATGATTGCTTCCCCCTAGAGGCACCAAGCCATCTTAACCAGAGCAGATGGAAATCGTCCCGAGTGTGTAGCGAGTCTCCTTCCGCCTCCAAAGGACCCAACGTGTGGCACCGTGTCTCTCAGAGTTCTCATGATAGCCTGTCATCCTGAAGGTCCCTAAAATGACAATGGCCCTGAAGTTACCTGTCTGCCACATGGCTCCCTTCACTCACTCAGAACACATTTATTGACCTACTACTTTCTACCAAGTACTATGTTTTTAAAAACAATTTTAATTCTCACTTGAGGATATGTTTATTAATTTGAGAGAGAGAGAGAAACATCGATGTGGAAGAGAAACATTGACCAGTTGACTCCTGTACGCACCTCAACCAGGGAATGCACCTATAACCTAGGTATGTGTCTTGGCCGGGAATCAAACCTGCGACCTTTGTTTATGGGATGACACTCCAACCAGCTGAGTGACTGTTGCTTTTTCTAACTTCAGGTGCACAGCATTGAGTTTGCTTATCCCTAGATCAGTGGCCTGCTCTTTCACCAGCTGTTTTTTTTAAATCTCTGATCCCCTTACCCATCCCTCACCTCCCCATAGGCATCTGCATCTATGTATATGTTTGATTTATATTCTTTCATGTATGTGTCCCCGGAAAATGCCTGATGCTGTTTTGTGTGCCTACGTTTTTCTTTCTTCTTTCCTTCCTCCCTTCCTTCCTTCCTTCCTTCCTTCCTTCCTTCCTTCCTTCCTTCCTTCCTTCCCTCCTTCCTCCCTCACTTCCTTCCCTTCCCTTCCCTTCCCTTCCCTTCCCTTCCCTTCCCTTCCCTTCCCTTTCCTCTCTCCTTTCTCTCTTTCCCTCCCTCCCTCCCTTCCATAAATGGTAGCATGCTGTAGAAATCTTTCTGCACCTTATTTTCCCATGTAACTCGGTGTCTTTCAGGGGGACTATCCTGCTTCTAAAAGCTGCCTTGTTTCTCACGTGTTTCCACTTTTCTCTTTGATGGCTCTAGGAATGGACACCGGTCACCCCCAACTCCATGCCTCACAAACACTGCTGCAAAGAATATCCTTGCGTACCTATGCCTGGGGTTCATTCCCTTGGAGTGAGCCAGGGCTGGGATACAAGACCCCAAGATCTGCACATCCTCAGTTTCCGGTCACCAGCTTCCTTCCGGAGTGTCTGTGCTGTCTACAAGGAGCCCTACATGCCTGCCTCATTGCTGACACTTGGTATTATTCAACCTTTTAACATTTTCTGTGCTCTTTTTTTTAACAATCTGATGGGTATAAATGTTACCTACTTATTTTGCTTTTGTATTTTGCTGATTACTAGGGAGTTGAGCACCTCTTCAGGACCATGGTGGCTTGTCTAGTCATTTTATCCCCGTCTGTCATCCCCGTTGACTGTCTTTAGTGACGTTCAGCAAACCTAAATGCTTAATTTAATAGTAAATACAGGCATTCCTGTTTTTCATAGTCCTTTTCTCTCAACCCCCTCCCCCCATCTCATCTGTCACTTTTAATCTCTCTGCATGTATTTTTTTCCCTTAATCCCTCAATACACACCTATGTTTCCTTCAAGCGGTCTCCCTGTCTGGCATGCCCTTTTCTGATATGCTCTGCCAGGCAAATTCCTGCCTAGCCATGAAACCAGATTCCAGTCTTGTACTCACAGTCTGCACAGCCCCTTGCTTGCACTTCTACTTAACGCTCATGTACCCCGTCACCTCCTGAAGTTAGCTGCTGTGCTCTCCGGCCCCCTATGAGATTGGAAGCCCCTTGAAGGCAGAGCTAGAACTCTGTCCACCTTCCCATTCTTGGGGTGAGCAGCCTCGTGAGGGGCAGACAAGTCATTAGTAAGTGCCTAGCAAACAAATTCAACAGATCTTCGAAAAAAAAAATTATAGCCAGAAAAGTAAGCCAGTCTCCAGCAGTCATAGGCTCCACTGAAACATGCTGCCACCCAAAGAAAATCCAATGTCAAGGCCAGCTAGAATCTATCCCTTCGGAGCAAGTGAAGGCACAGAAGAAAATCATGCAGTACAGCCCAGGCTCCAGGCTGAAATGGTCTCTACCAGACAGAAGTGAGAGGAGAAAATGGGGAATTGGGAGATACTAGATCTTGCCTCTCAGGGGTGAAGATGTCTGATTACCCCATTCCATGAGGGTGCCTCTTCTATGTGCGGGGTATCTACCGCTGTGCAGGAAGCTGCCGTGAAATGGCGCTGAGAGCAATGGCAGTGATCCAGTGTCATCTCTCACAGTTCCGGGGGCCGACAGGGCTCACCCGGAAGTTTCTGCATGAGGAGTGGGGTGGGGGGGAGCCGGTCTGTCACTTTCATGTCACCATCGTGACTGTGGCTGCCACCCACATGTTATTAATTTAAGATTTTTCTTGGAATTGGCTCAGTCTTGCAGGGGAACAAAAAGATATATTTATTTTTGAGGAAAACTTTTTGTCACTGCCTGAACTGGAAAACCAGTATCACACACCATAAATAGACTGTGACTACAGAAATAAGCACAGTGGGAGCTCATGGTGGATTAAACACAAGCGTTCTACTCTGCTCGTTGCTGAAACCCTAATAAAATGACAATTGAGGGATAAACACCAAAAGCCATAAACCCAGAGGACCAAAAAGGAACAGAAGAGGAGCAGATGGCAAATAACAGGTGTCATTGAAATTGTGGACAACGGTGAGAAAATGGATCAAGATTAATGGGCGTCCAGGTCCGGGGGGAAAGGAAACAGAGAAGATATTCTGAGCAATGGTGCCCCGGAAAGGCTCCTGGGAAGATGGACATTCAGGTAGGACTAGCAGCAGGAGAGTTCATGAAGTGCCTGGATTAGAACCTCTCTTATCCACTCCCTCCCCACGGACCCCTTCTCACCCTCCTCCACACCCCCCACAAAAGGTGGGATGTTTTTTATTGGGGGAGTTTGATAATGAAATCAGCCCTTTTATCACCCAAAGGACTTCGTGACACTTCAGTTGAAAATGCGATGAACAGTGAAAATAAACCCTTAGAGTTGTACTGCCTGTGTGACTTAGGCAGTGGGCCTGCACGCACTTAAATGATAGGGCCCAGGGGGCCCTGGTGGGCCCTGCAGCTTCCACCACACTCAGATAAGAGAGGAAAATCCACCCATGAAACAGAAACACAAAACCATAAACAGGGAATACTCAGAGAGCAAGGAGAAGGTCAAAAAGATGGATGTGAGCAGATAAAAGATAAGAAAAGGAGTGAATTGTTACAGATCTGCTATTTGCATCATAAATATTCCAGAGATCAAAAAAAAAATCTAAGAAACAAAGGGGAGGAAATTATCCAAGAAATAATGCAAGAAAATTTTCCAGAAGCTACAGACTGTAGTTTTCTGATTGAAAGGGTCCATGCAGTGCTTAAAAGAATGAATGGACAGAAAATAAGAACAAAACAAGACAACCAAGGCACATATATAGAGAATTGGGAATGAGTGAGACAATGGGCTTTTCCTCAGCAACACTGGAAGCCAGAGAAATAGCACCTTCAAAATTCTGAAAGAAAATGACTCCCATGCTTGAATTTTATACACAGCCAAACTATCCTCCAATGGCAGGGAATAATATATCCTTTGCTTTATGTTGTGTAAGGCATCAAAAACTGGCACCCTTTCTCAGGAACGTATCAGAGGATGTGCTCCACCAAAACAAGGGTGTAAATCAAAAAAGATGAAGACATGAGATCCAGGGCACTGGGGCTCACGAACAGGACAACAGGCAGGATGTTCCTGGTGACAGCTGTGTTGGAGGCCTGGGGGGCCACCGGATCAGACAGGGCAGGAGGCTGGATGTCTCCAGGAAGAAACAGAACTGACAGATTAACTGACAGGTGTGGCCGAGTGTAAAATTGGATTGAGGGCCTTTGTACAGAGCTACTGGGGGGTGTGGGAAGAGGCGTCCAGACATTCAAAGAGAGCCAAGGCTAAGGAGGCAAAGGCCAGGAAAGAATGGCACCCTAAGACACTACTTGACTGAGCTGTGAATAATTTGTACCCATTTGTCATCGTGAAAACACTAAGTCTGGATTTAATGAAGAAAAAAAAAAATACCACAAACCTCTGATGCCAAATTGGAAAGAAGGGGAAGTGTATCTAAAGAACTGGTCTAAGAGAACGTTCATTGTTCCTGTTTGGAAATTAATATCTACCCGGTGTGTGAGAAAAATCAGGAGACAGTAGTCTAAGCGTGTCCTTTAAAAGTGCAGAGAAAAACACTCAGAAGAAACAGCTGTAGGAGTTGACAGCAGTCTCTCCAGGAAATCGGCATTTTGGGGTTGGGAATGAGGGGTGGGCCATGGGATGATGTTCATGATCAGCCTTCTGCTGCTCAGCCCTGTGCTGAGCAGTGTTTATATATGATCTGACCTGATCATTTCAATGACTCAAAAACCAATGGAGTTTTTAAAATAGCCAGTAGGATTGAATTTTTGTTAGATAGCATTACCAAAGCTCCGCGCCCGAGGCCTGCTCTCTGCTTCAAAAAGGAGATTAGGAAAAAGTAGAGAAATGGCCAGCTGAACTAGCACCCAACAGAGACGTCTGCTGGGCAGGAAATCAGAAGGAGAGAGAGATACCAAACGCTGACTCCCCAAATATTAGCCACGGAACCTGTTGCTTAGACCAGGCGGAGCTCATTGTCACCGGGGCAAGACGGAGCATCGCTGTGGTCAAGTTCTGGCAGTGTCTCAAAGCAGGACAAGACCAGCACAAGAGTACTGAGAACGGAAATTTGGTTTTAGGCGTGTCTTGGGATGCAGGGACTTACTAGGATTGAGTAAGAGCCGCAAGCCAACAGGTCAGGGTTGGTGGAAACGGCAAGGACGGATTTTTGAGAGGACAGAGTCAAAGGAATCTCAGGGCACAAAGGATCTGTTGTTGTTTCCACTGAGGAGTGGGTGGGTCTTTCAGGAAGTTCCCGGAATGAACGCTCAAGCCCTTTGCTTGAGGAGGATAGTTCTGGAAAAGTGACGTCAGGCAAATGAAGACAGTGGGACAGCCAAGTCCTGGTTCTGTGGACAGTAAAGCGTGGCTTGGTTCTCCGCGTCCAGGCTGAGCTTGGGGAAGACAGCCTGGGTTTTTCAAGGCAATTCAAAAGGGATAATCAACGAATGCCCATGAATGCCATCTTTGTATACTATCTATACCCAAGGTGCGTTGGGCCACATTTTGGGATGAAATGAGTATTAGGGTAAACTAAGTGTTACTACCAGGGAATACAATTAAACTCTGATAACTACTAGACCTTGAAACATGAGGGCCTGAACCCTGATGAGCTTTGTCTTCCTCCAATGATTCTGAAACAGAGAGACAGAGAGAGAGGGGCCCAGCCTCAGGGTCATCCAGGCAGGCTAGTCACCTCACAGACTCGGGGGGGGGCACTCTTATTTCTTGCCCATTTCCAGTGTCCCAGGTATTTGAGAATTTGAGGCATTTCACATGGATATATTTAATCCACTAAAAGATTTTGAATACTACACACCGGAAGGCCACGGCCCATATTTTCTGTCTGCCCTTCATATGTTCTAGAACGGTTCCCTCTCATTTTCCCTGGCCCAGCCCAGAGGGCAGGAACAGGGACCATGGGGCCGGTGGAAGCACCCGACTGGGGGTCTGTGTCAGGATATCTGGGGGTTTCCAGTGCTGGCTGCCTGCTGCTCCCATGCCAGCTTTGGGGACCCCCCTGCTGGAGAGGGCTGCTGAGCGGTCTTCTTTCCTCACATAGGAAGTTTGGTTTCTGATGAAAGTGGGGTTATTTATTTTCGGAAGCAGTCTGCGAGCAAATATCTTCAACCTGTATTTGCCAGGCACACCCCTCCTGGCAGTGTCCAGGGAGTTGCCACCAACACCCCCACCTGCTGGGTTACTTGTCCCTTCTCTTTCTGGAGCTTCGGGAGTCTGGATAAAGGGCTATGTCTGGTGGGGAGGGGAGTGGGGTGGGTAGACCGCCTCTAACCATCAGCGAGGCAGGGCTCTCCTCAAAGAGCCCTGCGGAGGCTATTCCACAGCCATCACCCTCAGCGTCTGCACATTGCTTTTTCCCTAACAAGCATCTGTACCTGGTCCTTGGCTGAAGTTTCTATTAGATTCCAATCTGAGGGGCCAATGTGTGTGGGGGGGTCCATGGCAAAAATCTTTCTGATGCTACCAACAATTACCTAGAAAAGCAAAAAATAACACAAAACCAACAACAGCACCAAAAAACCAAAAAGAGGAAAAAAAAAACCCAACAAACCCCTGCCTTTAAAAAAATATTTTTCTTTAACAGCTTCATTTAAAAACAAAGTTGGGGTCCTCTCAAAGGGTGGGCTAGGGAAAGGAGGGTGCCCGGTCCCCTGGGCAGTGTGACTGCCTCCCCTGGAAGCCCCAGCAGGGCGCTGGTTCCTCCCTGCTGCCCCCAGCCGCACCCCTCCCTGCCCACTCCACCCGCCAGACCCAGAACAAGACAGGAGATTTGTGACTGCTGATGTGTGGCCTGTCCGAATGAAGGGGGCTTTTCATTAACAAAGTAGCGGGCGGTGTCATCTTCCCTGGAGTCGGAATCATTCACTATTAGCACAATGTGTTATTATTGTATTTTTAATTGAAATGTAAATTCTGGGAACACTCTGACCCAATTTACTCCCAGGGAAAAAAGGGCAAAATTCTCATTTTCAAGGCTCTAGAAATGCAAGTTAGTGTTATTAATGATTAAGCTCTTTTTCCTGCCCCCCTCCCCGCTGCAGGGCGGGGGCCGGAATGGGGACCTTCTTATCCAGGCACAAGGTAACGTTACCCCGTCCTCGTCCTCGGAGCGCATTTGATCGGCTGGGTAGATCGCTGGGTGGGGAGCTCGGATACTCCCCCCTGCCGGTCCTGGGGTTCACACCTGGGCCGGGAAGTGGCCAGAGTGTGTAGATGCGGTTTCAGGTTTTAAATGGCGACGATGATTGACATGTGATTAAATGATTGATCTGCAGGAGAGATTGTCGTCCTGTCTGTGTTAAAGAAGCTCTCTTTGTAAAAGCAGAACCGAGCGGAGACGAGAGGACGCAGGCCCGTGGTTCAGGCTTTGCCCGAGAGCACCGCACACTCACATCCCACGGGCCGAGGTTTCTAGAACTTACACGCTCGAATTCAAAGGGCGGTGGGTCTTTGCAGCCCCCATTCCCCACTGCGTAGAGAGGAGAGAGACATCATTCTATGGAGCAATGCTTACTGAGGGCTTAGGAAGTGCCAGGCACCAGGAGACGGGCAGAAAAGCCGCAAGGAGCGTTTTCTGTAAGTCCCTCTGCCTTCCAACCTCAGTTTCTGTCACAGTTCAAGTGTCAGCTTGTAAGGGAGGAATCCCCTACCACCTGGTCTGAGACACCCCACTCCCCTCACTCTCTGTCCTTGGCCCTTTAAATATTGTCTTCAGAGAGCTGACCATCGCTAATGACGAAGACTAGCTGGCACCTGAAGCGAACGTGACCGGTCGGTGGGAGCCTGTGGGCAGAGCTGGGACTCACGGAAGTTCTCACACGAGATGAAATCGCAGGAACCCTGCAGGGAGGACTCCGGGTCCATGGGGAAGTTCTATGGTTCTAAATTTTCCCCTTTTCTCCCTTTTCCCTTCAAATGCCCCTCCATCTTGGCACACGCAGGCCCAAGTGTGCAAGTATGGAAGAGCACGTGTGGCTTGCCATGTCTGCACACGCTGGGTTGCAGCCCTGTTTTTCCCTGGGTAAATCCTTTTTTGGGGAGGAAACACCTAATCGATATTATTTTTCAGCCTACACTGGAAACTAGCTTCCTTACTTGTCCAATATTTATCACACTTCTCTGCTGGCTGGGCGCAGAGCAAGTTCCATGAGGCCCTGCCCCTGATGGCCATGTTCTTCAGTGTGTCCCCAGCACCAGGGATTAATGGATACTGACTAACAGGTAACAACTACCACACGACACAGTACAAGATGTCCATCCGACCCAGAGACCCACGACGTCTCCTACCAACATCATGAATTCCGCACTCCTACTACACAGTATGAATGAATAAGCCACAGGAATGAATAAGCACAGCCTTGGCCAGAAGCAGCTCAGTGTTGTTGCAAAAGACCCATAACAAATACAGCCCAGGGGGGTCATGTCATAGACCAAGGCTCTCAGCTGGGAGCAATTTTACATCTCTTTCCCCCAACCTCACCCCGACCCCCCGCCGGCCACACTGGGCAAGGTCTGAAGATCTGACTGGTTGTCCAACAAGGGGGAGGTGCCACTGGTTACCTAGGGGGTAGACCAGGCACACTAAGAACCCTACAATATACAAGAAATTGAGACAAAAAATTAAGAATTATCTGAAAATGACAATAACGCCAAGGTTGAGAAAACTCTGTTATAGACAAAGAATTGTGTATAGCCTTCATTGGGAGGCAAAGGTGGGCTGAAGGGGGCTCTCAGCTAGAGGTATGAGACTTTCCACCCCTGCGTCCACCTCTGGTGAGACCAGAATAACATGGGCTCACTCCCACCGCTTGTGGACCCTCTCTCACTTGTCAGTTTGGCTACGCAAACCCTTCTGATAGGAATCCCCTAATCTGCTTCATCATTTTATGAAAGGCAAGGTTGAGGCTCTGATAAGAAAATAGGCTATAAGATTACCCAGTAACCCTTCGGTTAGTGAAGGAGATTAAAGTCCCTGGTTAGAAAGGGACA
This sequence comes from Macrotus californicus, assembly GCA_007922815.1. Taxonomy (NCBI): domain Eukaryota; kingdom Metazoa; phylum Chordata; class Mammalia; order Chiroptera; family Phyllostomidae; genus Macrotus; species Macrotus californicus. Next base: position 54,034 of record VMDR010003884.1, on the reverse strand, counting down.
GACAGTCTAGGCTGATGGGGAGTCTGGGGCATCTCCTCTTTCACTTCCCCCCAAAGTAAAGGGACAGAGTTGTCCCATGCTACCTGGATGGGTCATTCTCGCCAGACAGAAAGAGCCAATCCTTATTCCTCCCTCCTCCAGACCTGCTTCTTTGCTGAAGCAGAAGTTGCCAGGGAACAGAAAAGAGCCTATTAGCTCACACTTTTCATGTTACTCTTAAACAAGTTATTTGTGGCTTCCTGCAAGCAAAATGAAAATAAATACAGGTTAAGAGAGAAATGGTTAGTGAGACCAGGCAGCAGGCAGGGGCTCCGGGGCTCCGGGGCTCCGGGACTCCAGGCAGTCAATAGGCCCAGCCCAGTGCAGGGAGCAGAGTACTGCTGTCTGTTATAGGGCCATCCCCAGGTTAAAACTTGGGCGGGGGCGGAGTTCTCTTTAAAGAAAATTGGCATTTCATTGTGTCTACTGATAGACCATTGATCAAATGCTCAAGGCGGGGGGATAGGGGGGGCAGGAGGAAGTCAGATGATGGGTGGGGGTCGAGAGGGCGCTGGTGGTGGTGGGGTAGGGGTCTGCTCCCTTGTGGGTGTACCTCCCAGCCTGGGACTCGGGCTGTGTGCACAAACCAGGGGTTGAGGCTGAGCCCAAAATGGCTATGCTCCTGAAAGCCCCTTGGGGTGGGGCCCGGCCTCCAGTCATCTTCCTTGTGGTCCAGGCTGGCACTGTCAGCTCAGAGCAGACGCATCAAGGGTCCCTTCGGTGGCTCACCTCCCTGGTCAGGTGTCCCCTTCCCCATGGGTTGAGGAAAGTGCCCCTTTTTGTAGACACAGAGGACAAAGCAGAAAGCCCCAGAGCTTCCACCAGGGGCAGAATCCATTCATTTATGGGTGTGTTGGCAACAGATCTCAGTGTGCCAGGCAAGGGGGCAGGTGATTGAAAAGGAATCACCCCACAACATTCATGAGTGTGTCACCTAGTTGAGACAAGGTATGCATATGTCAGTTACACAGCAGCAGTTCCAAAATGACCTCCAAAGTCGAGGTCAGGCTGTGAGTGTGTGGGGAGAGAGAGAGCTCCAGGCTGGGGTGGGAAGGTCATCTGTTTGTGGGTCTTCCTAAGAGATGGCCGGGATTGTCTGGATCCTGTCCTGAGGTGGTTCTCTGGAATATACTAAAGAACAGACTATGCCCCAGGCGATGAAGAGTTTTCAGTCCTTTGGGAGGAGGGAGTGTGAGGGGTCCCGACCCCTCTGTCCAAGGACCTCTCAGGCAGCATCACTGACGCAGACTACAGCTGTCTTCGTGGACCTGCAGAAACCAGACCGGGAGCCTCCTGAGCACAGGACCCGCACCTTTCTTTCCTCTTTCCAAGCGCGGTGTTGAGCAGGCGGCAGGTAAAGAATTGTTGGGTGACTATATAAGATGGGTCTTTAAAAGGTTGATTGTTAGAATGTGTTAAATTGAAAGTTCCAGAGCCTTGGCTGCAGTGAGAGAGAGAGAGAGAGAGAGACAAAGAAACAAAGAGAAAGAGGTAGAGATGGACAGAGGGAGAAGGGGCAGCGTGGCTGGGGGCGGGCAGTGTTGTCACAGGGCTGCTGGCTGAGGTGCTCACCTGGAATCAGGCTCTTGGGGACTCTGTGTCCTCAAAGCTGCAAAGAGACAGTGAAACTTTAACAATAAAGAAGACCGTCACTGCTGTATTTTTAAGCCTGGCACAGTCCTCCTATTGTCACAGGGCATGTCCCTATCCCACACAAACTCAGAGCAACGAGTTTTATCATTGTCATCCACGGTGAATCATTTAGTAGGTGCCATCTGGCAGCATGGGTCCTACCTCGACTGTAGCCTTGCTGTGTGATCTCAGACAAGTTCCTTAACCTCTCTGTACCTCTGTGTTCTCGTCATGAAAGAGAGAAATAAAAATACCAACCATTATTGGTTCCTGTGACTATAAAATCAAGTAAGAGGTGGAAAGCGAAAACCCCCAAAGTGGCAGTGAAAAGTGCCCTCAACGTGGTATCATTGCAGGTGGTGCCACAGTCAATGAGAGAATCTTTTTGTCTAAGAACTTGGTGGCACCTCTTCTGATTGGCAGAGATCTTCTAGAAACGACAAGGGCAGGGTGGGAAGTCACGGGGTAATTTGTGCAAGACGCTGCATCTGCTGAAAGATCCGCCAACCAGAAGCCACACACAACCATCCACCCGTGAGGAGCCATTGGGCATCTTGTTTTCTTGCTGCACAAGCTCAGGACCACCCGAGAGTGACTGTGTGGGGCGTGGGGAACGAGGAAGCCCAGCATTCAGGACCACAGGGTTCGAAGACCGTGATAGCCAGTTCCTGGTCCAATGGCCCTGATCATTAAATACACGAGGACCAGTCCGCTTAATTTGTCCCTTCACATGGATTCATTGGGTTGGCAAAGTCACCAAGCTAGGAGATGATGGACATGTCTGCATCCCTTTCAGACATGCTGGGCAGGGGAGGGGGCAGGGAGACTTGCAGAGGGAACCTGCTCCCCACTCCCATCCCTGACCTCCTGCTGTTCCACCCAGGCCTGGACTGAAGCAAAATAGGGGCTCCCCTGGCCACGGCCTGGGGGAGGGTCAGAGGCACAGGCAGTGAGGTCGATGGGGCATCAGCTCTGAGAACGGTCCTAGAGGGACCCTCTGTTCCTCTTTCTCTTCCTACCACATCCAGCTTGCTCAAATCGCAAATGACACCTGCGAAGAGGCCCCTGAGCTCTGACATCACGTGGCCCTGGCAGGCCCTGCAGCCAGGTGACCGGCGAGGAACCCAGAAGTCAAGGCTCACGGGGAACAGACAGTGGAACTCTGGGCGCCGGTGCTTGGGGGGCAGTGGCGCAGGAGGATGTCCACGCCTGGTCCGTTTCCCAGGAGACTAGGGTGAAGCAGTCTCCTTGGGAATGGCTTGGGGGTGGAGAGAGGTGAGAGCAATCCAAGGCCAGGCTGGGCCCCCTTCACCACCACCCTCTGTCATGCCATGTGGGGGAAGGGAGAACACTTCACTCTGAGGGGGGCAACGCCCCATGGCTCCCACACCATCCATGTTTCTCGGAGCTGGCCCTGGGCAGGCACCCCTGGCCCAGCTGACTGTGACACAGGATCAGCAGCCAGTTCTGTCTCTGGTCACTGCGGCCTGCACCACCTCTCCATGTTGGTGCCTCGGGCATTGGGGAAGCATGGACAGCTGGCAGCCCTGGTGCAGGCGCTGCCCTGGGCGGCCCTCCCCTGGGGGGGCAGGAGGCTGTCAGTGGCCCCAGCCTCCTTCCACGGGAAGAACAAGACTGGGATGGGTCCCGTGCGGTTTCAAGACAGTGCTCAGGGCCGTGGGGCCCCTTTGCCCACAGCAGTAACCAGCTCATTCACTTTTTCTTTGGCCTTTCTTTCTCCCCACCTTCAACTCTTGTCTCCTGGGACCATATTTCAAATAAACTACCTGCAGCTAAATCCTTTTCTTCAGCTCTGCTTTTGGGGGAACCCAAACTTAAGATGCATGGGAAACAAAACTTGGGAGCCATGAGTAGTGCCTTTGAGAGCCAACAGGTGCCTGGTGTGTCCCAACCACTCTCGGGGTGAGTGCTGGGTGCTCCCGTGCCCCACGCAGCCAGGGCCGACATCACCCCACAGAAGGCTGTGCCCTCGTTCCCTCCCTGCGATAGCGTGGCCTGGAGGAATGATCCCACGTCTCCGGGGACAGCTCAGGGGCACAAGCATGGCTCTTGAGTGTACGAGATTCCCACTGCAGCCTGTGACTGTCCCAGGAGGTAGGAGCAGGGCAGGAAGTCATTTTCCATTGACCCAGTGGGCAAACGGAAAGCGTAGCAAACGCTTCTTTGTGACAGGTTCGACTGCGTCTTTAATAAAGTCACTCAGCAAACACACGGCTGCTTGGTAGGTACTCATTTTCTAAACTCTGATAAATCAATATAACAACCCATCTCTGGGGCTTTTCCTAGCCCACTATTACCCACAGCTTGGCCTGTTCTAGGAGGCATGGGGCCAGGCTACTTCATAACCTTGAATCACGCAGTGGGAAAATGTTTCCCTTTTTAATATTTTCCAACCCTATCAAGACAAACAAAAAGGCTTACTTTGGGGCTGATAATGTCTGTCTGGGGCTACTAGTGTTAAATTCCTCCAAAATTTGACAACGTCTCTCTTTAGCAGAGAAGGAGTAGGCCTCAGACAGGCCACCGTATCTGGCTAGAATGTTATAATTGCTTTCTTTCCATGGAGTTAATTTTCAGGCTTGCTGCTTCTTATAGGAAAGGGAAGTCAACTTCCATGTGTGAAAGTGATATAAGCTTTGTCTTTTAAGTAAATTTATGAAAGCAAAAAATAAAGAAAGTGGAGTTAATTCAAATACCCAGCAGCGGACCCTGGTGAAGCTGATGGATGCCATTTGAGGGCAACTGAAGTTGAGAAACCTGCCGTCGGGTAGCACTTCCCAGCTTTCGGTCGGTTTCCTCATCTGGTGATTAAACAGAAGCAATTGGAGGAAAGTAATTGATCTGGAAAAGGATTCCGGAGATCTGCTGTGATCTTGACAAACTTCTTCCCCTTTCCCGGACTCAGTTTCTCCATCTTTAAACCCGGGGGCTGGGAGGGGGAGGAAGATGGGTAAGACAATCTCCAGAAACGCTCTCAACTCTGGTGTTCTAGCTTTGCAAACGTGGGGGCTCCCCAGTCCTGACCTTCAGCGCAGACTTATCCCCTGAGAAGCCCAAGGCCTCAAACACATCACATCCCAGACCCGAGCTGGGCTGTTCCCTTCAGTCTGTCCGGATTCCTGGCCTGCCTTCTAACTGCTCCCTCTCCACTCTCACCTCCTCTGCACTAGTCCTGGCCTTCATCCCCGCCCCGACCGAAACGGTGGCTTCCTGCCTGGTCTCCTGTTCCCCTCCTTGCCCCCTGCCCCAGACGCAGACCTCCAGACCACTCTGAGGGCTGGGTCCCTGAGACAAACCGAGTCCCGTCCAGGCAAACAGCCAAACCCTTTCCCACAGTCTACGCAGGCTCTGCCCTCTGGCTTCTGTCGGCGTCTCCTCCGCTTACATCTGTTGATTACCGTCTCCTCTTCACTCACCCTTGCCCCTCAACCCCAATATTTTATCTGGCTATTTCTTCTCCATCTTCTAAGGCTCCTCTCAGGTGTCACCTCTTCCATGAAGCTTTCCTTGATCAACTTACCATGGCCAGCCTGAGATAGGCAACGTTCCCTCTGAGCTCTTGTGTCACGACGACTTTGGCCATGTGGTGTCATAGTTATCTATGCCCCTGAGCGCCCATCTCCCCCACCTGGCTGCCGGCTTCTCCGTGCGCTCAGTGTCCATCACAGGACTGGCCCACTGGCCTGCAGGAAGGCGCCCAGCAAATACGTGATACACACATGAATGATTTAGTAACGATCGGTCTCATAACTCTGCGCCTATCTCTCTGCCTCCAGGGCTGTTTCCATGGACTCCGTGGTATTTCTCTTCGCACCATGGCATTTTCGGAGCTATGGCTTTGTGAGTAGAAGGTTCATTCATCACCTACATCCAGACTGTCCCTTTAAGCTTCTGGAGGACAGAGATTGCCTCACTCTTTTGCTAGGAAAACAGGCATTTGTGAGTACCTATAATTGTCCAGAGAGACACAAACTCTTCATAACCATAAATAGAATATCCCTGAGGCCCCCTGACACCCCAGGGTTTCGATTCTGTACCCCTCTAAGTCCGGCCCACATCGCCTTTCCTAAGCCAGGGTCCGTATAAGCCATATTGTGCCATAGTACCACGTACAATTATATATGGGGGAAAGAAATTTCTATTTTGGTCTCAAGAAAATTATGTGATTTTGCTTAAGTTCAATTTTAAAACATGGAATATGACTGAACTTAATGTTAGGACTCGGGGAAAATGTTCACAGTAATTATAGATGAGGACACATATATGCAATTTCTTTCAAATTTAGTAATACAAAAAAATTCTGGATCCTAACATAACTATTTATAACTTGGCCAGGAGAACTCTGAGAACCCCAGCTACTTCGCCAGAATAGGTTATTCTTCATGTATCTTATTGAAGCAATAATGCATGACGGAGCGTGAATTATGGCATATTAATTCTCACCTAGGGCGCTATTAGGCCGGGAGCTGTCAGTGCAGCTAGGCATGAATTAATATCTAATAATTCCCCTGCTGAAATGTCTTACTGAGATTATAGCATTTATTAGTAAAGGTTATACCTTTAAAAATGTTTTTGTATGCTAATTGGGAGATGAGGGCTCGGCATGGAAAAGACTTCCCCGCTTTTTTGGGCAGCCATTTCTGAAACTTCTCTTGGCTGTCTCCAACCTTTCATTCTTGGGGCAACACAAGTATATCATCTTTTGGGAGTTTTCTCAGAAGTACGGCACGGAGGAGCCACTTAGTGATTGGGAATACACACCTCAGAGGTCGCTTTGACCAGAAATTCCATTCCATTAAATTTCAGTGAGTCTGGAAAACGTAAGCACAGCCCAGTGAGGGCCAAGCAAGGATGGGAGATGTCGAAGACCCTTCCAGCATCAGGAGGAAGCCCTGTGGGCAGTGGGGACCAGACACAATCTGAGGGAGAGGCTTTGAACCCTGGTCCTAGCACTTACTAGCTGCAACTCCTCCTTGGGGCATGTGCAGAATGCCCCTCCCACCCTCCTTCAAGTTAGTGTGTGACTTGAACTAGGCAATGAAATATGAGCAGAGGCGACATGCGTTGCCTCTAGGAAGAAACAGTGAAATGCATTTCTTTCTCCTGTGATTGTGGAAGCTGGGTTGATAGGGAGCCTCTCTCAGTCTAAGTGAACACAAGCAGACCAGTATTAGAAAGAAGTGAGTAGGTCCCGTTCACTCCTGAGATGTTGGGGCTATTTGTTACACAGTGAAACATAACCTAACCTGACTGATACACCTAGCCTCACTCCCACGCTTGATCAGATCTCTACAGACCACCATAACCTCTCCCTTCAGATCACTTATCATGACTCTAATCAGGTACTTATATGTGATTATGTGTTTAATGTCTGTTTCCCCATCTAGACCACAAGTCCCGTGAAGACACAGACCATGTCATCATTGTATCCCTAGCTCCTATGTTCCTGGTTCATGTGAGAGGCTCAAGAATATTTGCTGAATGATTGGATGAAAGAATACATGGTTCAGATGAATGAATGTAAGGTAAATACAAGCCCTTGGGAAACACCATACCCTCGTCCCTAAAAAGTATGATCTTCTCCCTAGCAAGGATTTAATAGTTCAACAGACTGAAATCTTTGAATGGTAGATCAAAAGATAGCTCCTACTTTCTGAGTAATATGCCTTGTCTTAAATTTGCTGTGTGATCTTGAGCAAGAGACTACCCCTCTCTGGGCCTTGACTTCCTCATCTGTCAAAGGAAGGTAATCTTTTCTGGGACCTTCCATTGTGGTCCTGGGGATCCTTAAAATCGATGCTGAATGGGCAATTAGAGAATAATACCATCTCCGTTTTACTTCCTGGCTGACAGCAGCCAACCTCTCCAGGTAGATCAGTCATCAAACCCTGCGACCTACCTAATCTACAGGTGGGGCATTTTCCACAGGGAAACTTCTCTGGGTGCCTGGCAACAGCGTCCACCACAGACAGGCCCCCACTGAGACCAAGGACAAAAGCACGTTTTCAGAGAGAGCCTGGGGAGCAACTTCTCTCACTTGAAGTGTGTGGGGATGCCTTCATACAATACAGAGATAAGGCTGGTAAATAAGATTTCTCACTCACAGGCTGTCGGAGAGGGTAGGTCCTCTGGTATTTAGGGCCCCCAAAAACCTTCCCTCATCCGCACACAAAGCCAAAGAGGCTCAAAGAGCAGAACAAAGCCACTCATATATTATAAAATCAATGCCCATCAGCCCTCAGGACGGCTACGTCGGCCCACAGGCAGAGAGGACACTGTGCAACATATCACCCACGCAGCTTCACCCCTTGCACTGTTTTTTACAGCCGTAATTAAGTCTTGAGCCCATCCAGGGGGACCTTCACAGGGGAGCCACCAAGCTAACAGGCTAAGAGTTGGTGTCCTGACCGGTGGCTCAGAGGCTCCTCCTGCCTCCCAAACAGGGATTCTTCTTCGGAGGCTTGGCCTGGGGGATGGGTGGCCAACCAGACAGTGAGCTCTCCCAATAAATCCCCGATATGCTAGAGGCTCTCCACCTTCGTTTTAGACTCCTACAGGACCTCTGGTTTGCCTCTTGGAAGCTGCCTGGGTCTGCGTCTGCTCCTACCAAAGGTTCCAACAGCCCCAAATCTTCCTTCTGTGAGTCTGGGGGGCAGACAGGAACTGAGCGTCCCTGTCCCCTGTCCCTGAACCCTTGCAGTAAGCTGCCAAGATTGCCCGCCTTCCTCCCCCCAACCGCCCCTCTAGGTCAGGGAGGATGTGCTTGAGTTCCAGGCTTTGTGCAAAGCACCCACCTCTGCCCAGGCCATCTCCTGTCAGGTATCAGCCCAGAGGCATCATGTGCAAAACAACAACAAAAACCCAGAAGCCAAGAATGATTGCATGGCAAAAATGGCCCCTTCTCCATGACCTTGTCTACCTTCTACCGTGTAGATGTCACCTCCTTGGGGAGAAAAATCACCCCTTCCCTAGAACAGTGGCCTTCCCAGGTAGCCTTCCCAGGTGTACCTATTCAGAGGTGGCCTTCCCAGGTGCACCTGTCCAGAGGTGGAGCTCCGTGACCCTATGCTGGGAACCATGTGATTGAGGAGACTGGAGAGGGGAAACCATTGCATAGAGAGGATTACTTAGGCCAGAGGGGCATCTCACTGGGATGAAAGGGACTCAAGGCCCCTAGCATCAGAACTGTGTGATGCTGACCAGATGCAAACCCTCAGGCCCTGGACCAACAGCCTCAGAATCTCTGGGACAGGAGCTTGGACACCTATAGTTGTGGCAATCTGGAAATTGGGAACCTGGTCTCACGTTTTCTCACTGCATTCAACCAACTTGACTTTGATGAGCCATGAAGTCCAAGAATCTCTGCAGTAAAACTTAATGCCTCCCAGCTCTCTCTAGAGTTACCTTAAAAGGAGGCAGACGTGAAAGTTGACAATGCATGAGCCTGTTACACTGGGCAATTTGAAAAACGCAAATTTTAAAAATCCTTTCCTTTTGCATCATATTTTTCTGGTGGTTGTCACTGCTGTTAAAATTCTTTCTCCCCTCCTGTAACACCCAGGATATTTCTGAAGCCTCCCCGAAGGAGTCTGATATGGCCGGTTTGAGGCAGCCTTGGAGGTAGCTATTTCTGAGACAATGTCCGAGCTCGCTCCGGCTGCGTCCCGCTTCCAGACTGTGAATTTCCATTTCCTTCTCCTGGTTGTGCAGAGGTGACGTTCTCCTGCCCTGGCCTCCTCTGAGGTGCATGTGCCCGCTCGGGCAGCAGCTGGGCCCTTCTTGGCAGCTGCTGCAGATTAGTAAATTACAAGTTTGAGATTAAAAAAGGAAATGACGAAAGAATGAAACCTTTCGTCTGGCAATGGGAAGTCAGTCTGCCACAATGAACACCTGTTGAGAAGGCCCATTATTAGGGAAGCTGGAGGCTCTGGGTGAAAAGATCACTGTGAATTAATTTTGATGGTCTCACAAAACTCTGTATAACAAACGGTCTCCGATGGGGGTGTCAGGGGACTTGCATTTGAAGGGGGGGGGGATTTGGTTTCGAGCAAGGTAATATAAGCTCTGCCATTATATTAAAATCCGCCATTGGCCGCGCTTTCCCGTATGTCTCTGTTGAAACAGATTGTGCATGCTAAGGTTACCACGTATTATGCGTCTGGGGAGAAAAGAGAAACAATTGATATCAAAATCTTTTACAAAGGTTCGTGGAGAAAGCGTGAGGTCAGAGACTCATGACTCCCAAATTGTTCAATCATTTCTCTATGTCTGTGTCTCTGTAAGTGGAGATTGGGGTGTGCTCTTGGTTGTTTAAGCAGCTTTTGTTGTTTTGTTTTTCAACCACATACACGGACCCCCCCCCCCCTCCCCCCCGCAGACATTCGGATTCGGAACTTTGTTTTTCTTTTTTGGCCAGGGAAGGGCAGAGCAGGAGGTGTGTGAATAAAATGGATTCGCTTGCAGTGAGATGAACTTTGTACTTTGTAATGTCATCAGAAATGAGAAAAAGTTAGACATTCAGGATCACGAGGCACAGAGGAATAGGTGGGCTGGTGAGGGGGGTGGGTGCAGCTTTACTGAATATTAAGCAGTTTCATTCTTTCCTGAAAAGAAAGAGACTCCCACTAAAATATGCCGGCGTCCTACCTGTCTGTCAGCCCCTGATTAAATCTAAAAGCAGGCAACCTATCTGTTTGCCCAAATGAAAAGTGCAATATTCTACTAACCACTTTCTATTATCGCTCAACTTGAAGAGTTTCCTGCAAAGTGATCCTCGGTTCATTTGAAGTTTATTTGGGGCACACAAAAGGAAGCTCCCAAAAGCTTTATGCTTTTAAGCTAATGAGCACTATTCCCAGCTGACTCTGCGGCTGAATTTTCAACACTTGGCCATTAGTATAACATGAATTTTCATAGTTGTGGGCTTCCATTTGTCATGAGACATAAAACCTAAAAAAGATCCCGAGGGCGATGAACCACCGGAGCCGTTAGCTCAGTCCTAACACTTTGTCCGCACTCGGGCTGTAAGAGTGGGAGGGTAGAACTTACTTAGGTACACCCGTCCTGGATTATGGAACAGTCCTTTCCCCAACAGGCTTGTATTTTCCAAACCAAAATGGGTTCTTTCCAATGTGTTGGGGCTTACTTAGCCTGCAATGTCCGGGCAGGCGGCCCTCATGAGCCAGAACCCCCACCCCCACCCAAGGAGAGTCACTCTGGCAGAGTTTGAAGATGCTCCGGGTCCTGGCCTATGTTGCTCTTTTACCAAAAAGATTTGGGAGGCCTTGCCGTGAGCAAAGGTGACTTGGGTTGCTGGCAAATGCTCTCCCCCCCCACCCCCAGAAGCACTGGCTTCTAAAAGAAGTCCAATTTCTGCACGATTTGGAAGGTCTTTGGGCTTTCCTCAGAAATATTAGATAATTGAATGTAGCTTTCTCCCACTGGGGAAAAAAAAAATTCACACACCCCACGGACAGCCCCCAAACTCCCGCGCTCCCCTCGCACGCTAGTCAATTTTATGACAAAATTAATCTGAGCGTGACTTATGGAGCCCCAGAGGGAGGTCGCTGGGGCTGGTAAATATGTAAACATGGCTTTTTCGGTTTCCGTTTCGCATGAATACAAAATAAACTGCAGCCCTCCGCACGCTGGAAAGTTCTTCCTTAAAGTTAATAAAATCTGTCAACTTCCATGAAGGCTGGGAGGAAGGGGGTCCACAGGTGCAGGTACTTGGGCTCAGGCTCCAGAAGTCCGGGGCAGCTAATAAAAACCCCAGGGCACTGCGCGCCTCCTTCCCCATCAATTCCCATCACGCGTTATTGGCGTCATCTGCCGCCTCGGAGGTGCGTCCCCCGCGCTCGCCCCGCAGAAGCGACAGTGACATTTGGCCGCGCTGCAGGTGCGACTGTGTGTGGCCATGCGGCCCGAGTGGGGCCGCCTTTGTGGCGCTCGGGGCCTTTGATCTGGGCCACAAAGGGCCGCAGAGCCGGAGCGCCCCCGGTTTCTGCTGGCGGCTCCGCGGGACGAGGGAGGGGCGGGCGGGCCGGGCTGGGGGGCGGCGAGGAGGGAGGCCGGCGGCAAGAGCGAAGGAAAAGGTCTCGGGAGGGGGTGATCCATAATATTTATTTCAACAATAGCTTCAAATCTTTTTAAACATCATAAGAACACGGCTCATTAAGCCCACAACAGCCTTGAAATTGTGTTATAAAACCGCAAAACAGAAATCAATACATTTGCTAGAAAGGAGGTAATGAAATATATTGAGTTGCCTGAGAAGCGGTTTGTATGAATCATAATATTATTATGTGCGCATCAATTCCATTTCCAATACTTAAAGTTAACCAGCTAGGGAAGAGCGCCCTGAACTCTCGTTAAGCGAGCTGGCGCGGGTTACTTGCCAGGCGGGCGCGTCCTATAAATAACCTGGGGAGCGGGCGGAGGGATGCTGCGCACCCCGAGCTTCAGCTGTCCTATAGCCTCCCCGCCTGATCAATACGGGCTCACAAAGGCCCGGAGAGCTCCAGGGGCCGCGGCTGCAGGCCCCACCCCCAACCCCCTCCCACCCGGAGCAGCCGGGCCAGCTTCCACCCAAGGGTTTTGGCCACCTGCTCAGCCCCTCCTAACCAGAGACTGCAGCCTCCCTCCCCAGCGGCCCCCGCCGCCGCCCCCCCACACCCCCCGCAGAAGCTTCTATCTCTTCCTCTGCCCTGGTGTGTGTGAATCTGAAGACCCCAGCCTCTGACTCAGCAGTCAAGTAGCCACCCCAAGGGTGATCTGCAGTTTGTCTCCTCATTCCTTTCTTTTTGGGGAGCCAATGTCATTTTCTTGCTTTTATTCTGTCAGTGATGAAAGCTGGATGCATTTTTCTCCTCCTTCTTCCTGGTAGGTTTTGAAAAAGGACCTGATTCTGTAATGTACCGGAGGCTAAAAAATGGGGGTAGATTCAGGTGGATGGGGGCCTCCAATTGATGCAATTTGGGGGCCCTTGTAAAGAAACATTAGTTTTGAAAATTTCACAAAAAGCGTATGAACATACTGGCAAGGTCTCCCCTGGCCTTTGAGGTGGGAAACGTCAATGTGAGAGAGAAGCATCCATTGGTTGCCTCTCATACACGCCTGCAACCCATGCATGTGTCCTGACCAGGAAATCCAACCGGCCGCCTTTCGCTCTGCCAGATGCGCCCAACCAACTGAGCCACACCTGTCAGGGTACCTCCACGTTTTGGATGTAAGCCCCCTGAAGCCTGTGGCTCTGGCTGGCTTTCTTCCCTCCCTGTCCCCAGAGTGCAGAGCCTGGCACATAGCAGGTGTGGGGTGGGCAGGAGCATCTGGGGGTGGTCTGTCCTGGTGGGTCTGGCAGGGACTCACAGCGTCATGTCTCAGGCGCAGGGGTTTCTTGAGTTGGGTGGCCTCTGTGCCTACCCTCTACCTCAGCCCGTGACCTTTGCACTATGCCTTTGGAATCGGGACCGACTGTGACCACAGGAGCGGGCTTCTCCAGGAGCATTCTTTGGGGGCCAGGAACACACAGAGAGCTGCATGTACATGTGTGTGCACACATGCAGGGGACCCCCATGCCTGAGCACCCATACCCACTAAGCTAGGTCAGAGAAGGTGCACCTCCCCAGACCATATACGCTCTGAGAAAGACTTCCTGTTTCCAGAGATTCCAGAGAAGCAGGGTACGGGGACCCAATCCAGTGGTTCTCAGCCTTGGGGTGATTTTGACCCCTCAGGGGACATTTGGCAATGTCTGGAGATATACTTGGTTGTCTAGCCCTGGGGCTGAGGGGTTGAGAGAGGGACGAAGTGGTGTTACTACTGACCTTTAGGAGGAGGGGCCAGCGACGCTGCTAAATGTCTTACAATACCTGGGGCAGCCCCCACAGCAAAAATTGTCCAAACCCAAGTGAATGGTGGCCAGACGGGGAAACCCTGGGTAAGGCTTTTTTTCTGGCTGGAGTTAACAGAGTTGCTGATACTGTTTCAGCTCTTGCCAGTCTCTCTGGAGGAGGCCCCTCCCTGGAGGGTGTGAGACCCCAAGGGCCTTTCTCAGTGTCATGGCTGGGTAATGGGGCCCCCTTCCAGTGTTTCACTTGATGACCGCCGACCCCAGTGAGCCCTTGTCCCCAGTGAGCTGCTGCCACTGCTGCTCTGGGCCTTTGCTCCAGGTCTAGTTGGGGACAAGAGGTTTTTCAGACTCTTTCCAATACACTAACTGGTCACCCGTTTGCTGAGGGTTGGCCAACCCAACTCCTGCCCGGCCTTCGAGGCACCTGACTCATCAGAAAGGCTAGAGCAAATAAATCATCACTTTTGAAATCAGTGGCATCACTTCCACTCCCCACACCTCCCCCATGCACACCCAACACCCTCTACACACCCCCCCAAATCCCCTGCCCCTGCTGAACACAAACACCAACCCCCACCCCCGTCCCGAGTCCCCACCACAAACCACACCTCACTCTGGCCTGATGAAGCTAGGGTGACTCTGCAGTATAAATACAGAGGTTACACACTGAATGTACCTGACCTTCAGAATCTAAAAGCTGGTGACCATCATTTTTCCAGCCCTAGACTTTTTCCCTCCGGATCCAGTTCTGAGGCTCCCCCTCCCTTCTCCCGCCTGTCCCCTCCCCCCACTGCCTTGTCTCATGCTCAGCCCAGAATGCACCATTCCTATCCATTTTGGCCACTCTCGGACGCAGACTTTGCGGCGACCCAAGTGTCTGCTTTTGCTGGAAAGATCAGCGGTCCCATGAAATAGCACAAATGTGATTTTCTTTGTTCGGAGAGGGACTGTCATCCCTGCTACATAATCCCAATTACACACAATTAGCTGACTCAGGCTGGCACCAGCCACTTACTGACCAGGCAGACGGTCACCCCAGCTATGATTTTTGTCATTGCAGAGACTGGGAACTATTTCAATGTGGACACAGGAAACGGAGAAACATTCTCATATTTACGTGTGACCTAAAACCTAAAACAATCCTCTGAGCGCTTTCAGAACCAAACTAATAAGCAACTTGTTCTGCCGTTTCTAGGTTTTTTAAAGAAAAAAGTGGGTTTTTCAAATTAAATTCTTTTCACTCCCAGTTTGTACATCTGAGGGGTGGGACGTGAGGGAAAATCCTGTAGCACAAAAACGTCCATATTGTAGAGCTCAGAAATGCCTAAGAAACTGTAGCCCTGATGATTCAATTTTAAAACTTCTAAGAAAGACAAAATTTAGGGAAAACGAAAAAAAAATGGCCCCGTCCTGAACAGATGAAACTAACTCGAACAAAATAACTCAATCACCCTTTGAGCTAAGATTTGCCATAACTCCGTCATGGTTTATGGAACCAATATTGAGTAAGAAAGTCAAAATGATTTCTTTCTTTGTAAATTGTTGAGGTTTTGTTTATAAACACAGAGATTCCACCATGAAATATATGGTGCTTTTTTTTAAGCCAAGCACGCAAAACATGAGGAATGCCTCCAAAATGGTAAGCAATTTATTCTTGTTTACTACATGTATGATCTTCAGGATGTACATAAAGTCTGGAAACACAGGCAAATATAAATAACGTGCTCAAAACGTTTTTCATCTTAAAAATAACTAATAATATCTTTATTTCCAGACTTTATGGGCAGATTTACCATCTGTGTCCTGCAGGCAGGACAGATGCAGATAGGCACTCGAGGGTAAACACATCTTCCTCTCCTAACAAGGTAGCCCATTTGTGTGAAGTTTTCGGAGGACAGAGCAAAATGTAACGAACATGACTGGAGACGCCTTTGTAACGTGAAAAACCTTTTTGAGAAGTGAATTTACTGGTTTTTGAAGTAGAGGTTGACCCGGCTTGGATCTCCTTAAAAAAGCAAGAGAGAAAATGATACAATAGGAACACTGTGGGTAATAGAGATGGGATGACCATGTCCCTTGAGCTGCCCTGCCTCAGGGGTGCTGCTCTGTACTTAGCATGATTGATCTCCTTGGAATTGTCTTCCATCGCTCCTGCCTGGAATAGGACAAATCTTTCGGTACCTAAATCTACTGTAGGGAAGAGCCATGTTTTACTTGGTTCCTCAGCATGCATGAAGCAAGCTGTAGCAGGAAGAACCTAGCAAATGGAAAAATTGGGCAACCCTCATTGGGTGTTCTAATTCCAAGTCTTTCAAATACCAAGGTCTGTGACCTTGGTTACATCCTCACCTTTTGAAGGCCTGTTCCTTTTAGTGTCAGGCAAAAGCATTCTAGGGCTAAAACTGCTAGAATTGTAGTCCTATCAACTCTATTGATAAGGACATTCCCTTTGTTTTAAAGACTCCAAATCACAGAACTCATCATTTGCAGGGGAGTAAAAAGTGTCAGCCACAAGCTGGACTATCTAGCCCACTGGGTGACCTAGTGGCAGTGACTGGAACAACTTCAAAAAAAAACCAAAAGGCCCTGGCTGATGTGGCTCAGTGGACTGAGTGCTGGCCTGCAAACCACAAGGTCACCGGTTCAATTCCCAGTCAGGGCATGCTTGGGTTGTGGGCCAGGTCTCCGTAGGGGGTGCACAAGAGGCAAACCACACATTGATGTTTCCCTCCCTCTCTTTCTCCTTCCCTTTCTGTCTAAAAAAGTAGGTCCAATCTTCTTACTTAGAATTGAAAAGCCAGTTGGAACCAGGACATGATCCCTTATGTTACGACTGTGCACCCCACTTACATTCTAATCCCTGAGGGTAATGTGGATATCATATTCCTGGGACATCACCCTGGTATCTGGTAGGTAGGGAGATGCTGCCTAAGGACTTGTTCGATCAAAGACAAAATTGATCCATCTACTAATTGATGGTGGACCCATCGATCCACCAGAATTGATCATATATCATCAGACAAATGGGATAAAGAAAATGTGGTACCTGTATAGAGTGGAATATTGCTCAGTTATAAAGAAGAAGGAAATCTTACCATCTGCGACAACACGGATGGATCTAGAGAGTATTAGGCTAAGTGAAGTAGAAAGAGAAAGACAAATGCCATATGACTTTATTTATATGCGCAATCTAAAAAACAAAAGAAATGAACAACAAAACGGAAACTCACAGACACAGAGAACAAATGGATGATTGCCAGATGGGAAGAGGTTGGGGGGATGGGTGAAAAAGCTGAAGAGATTAGGAATTACAAATTGCCAGTTTAAAAACATGCCCTGGCTGGTCGGGCTCAGTGGCTTGGGCGCCAGCCTGAAAACCACAGGGTCGCTGGTTCAATTTCCAGTCAGGGCACGTGCCTGGGTTGCAGGGCAGATTCCCCAGTAGGGGGTGCACGAGAGGCAACCACACACTAATGTTTCTCTCCCTCTCTTTCTCCTTCCCCTCTCTAAAAGTAAGTAAATAAAACCTTTAAAAAGTAAAGAAATAGAGACAGTCATGGGGATGTAAATACAGCACAGGTAACATTGTCAATAAGACTGTAGTAACTATGTACGGTGTCAGACAGGCACTAGACTTATTGGGGGATCACCTCGTAAGGTATAGAAATGTCTAATCGTTTATACCTTGTAAACCTTAATATTGTATGTCAACTGTACTTGGAAAATAAATTTAAAAGATTACAACCTGAAAACTAGATTGCACCATATACTATATGCTAAAATCTAGCATATAATAGAGTAAAGGTTGTAACCTGGAAGTCCCCCCGTGCCCAGAAAAGGATACATTCATTAAAATAATAAATCAAGGTCTGACCCCCCAGGGCTTTGACCTGAGCTGGAGGCATCGTTCTGAGCAGTTTTACAGCGGGACGTATGTTCATCCACATTTCGAAATTTATTCCCTTCACCCTCCCTTTCTCACCACCTGTTCAACACATGTCCATTCCAGTCCAGCAGGTTTGAACCTTGGATTCATCTGAATAGGAGCAAATCCCATTGGCCATGCTGCCTGGTTTATAGCAATCTCCAGTGTGTGTGCATGTACACAAGTGCATGCGTGTGTGCATGTGTTCTGCGTGTCACGTGCCTCTGTGTCTGCAGATGTGTATCTCTTGCCAGATAGGAGCAGACCTGCCTTTCTACAGCTTGCAAATTCTGAAAGCCTTGGCTGTATCGTCTTCAGCAGTTGAATCAATATTTTAATGAAAAATTAAAAAGAAAACGAGTACAGTACTTGGAAACCAAAGGTTGCTGACCAAGAGCAGAAAAATAAAAGATGGTACATCACCTAGAAGAGAGACCGGAGAATTGACTTCCCATCCATCTCTTTTATTCCCGTGCTTATTTTACAGCCAACATATTCTCCTTCAGCCCGTGATTGCTTATTTTAAATTGTCTTCCAGTCCTGTGGCCCTGTCTTCCCTGTCTTCCCTCCCCCCTTCGCCCCTGGCCTCCCAGATGATAGAGTTTGTGCCTTTAGCTGATGTAGTGGAGGAGGGCCCAGACAGGCTGCTTGTCTTCAGCCAACCCTGGGGAGAGGCGAGGAGAAGAGAAGGGACAGCGTCTTCCTCTTGGAAGACGATCTGACAGCAAAGGGACCTCTACTGACCCCTCCCCGCAGGTCTCGGGTTCTGCAGATGAGCCACACGAAACACCCGCAGCAGCCGAGTTGCCGACGACGCATGCGCACACAGCAGCGATCCAGGGCAGAAGCGCCCATGGATCTCAGGGCACGCCACCTGCCCTTAACCCACGCTCACCCCTTTCCGCGCCCCGTCCCTGTTAACTGAAGATCACATTTCCATCATCACAGCTTGGAAAGTGACCCCTGATGCTGCTGGGTTATATCTCTTCACCAGCACAGACTGGGGAAGGATTTTTGTGTAACCTTTTAAATACCCGAAACACAAGTCTGTGCGTTTCCAAGTCAAACTCCTGTTCCATTCACAGTGAACCCCAGAAAGTGTGGGCAGACGATGAGAAGCAGCCAACGGCCCCTCCAGGTTCTGCGCGTGCCCCATGGCATTTGGACCGTCTGCAGGGAAGGATCATAACCTTCTGTCTCCACACCAATTGTCTCCACAAAAATCGGGTCCCCTAGAGCGAAACCTGGCATGAAAGAGAGGAGCATAGTTCTCACCAGAAGGGAAGGGAGTGCTTCCAATGACTTTGCTTGCTAAAGTGGAATTCCTCAAAAAGCTCATCCATTGCAAAAGCCACAAGGAAGTAACATCCCTGATCAAGGAAAAGGCACAGAGAAGAGGATGCCAAATTTAGCTGAATTCAACTAAGTACTCATCCAAATGAGTAGTCATCAAAGCCCACTTTGGAATTTAGAAACTATTTCTGTATCAGCTGAATCACTTCTCTGCCTCAGGAAATGTTCTCTCCTGAGCCCTAGCAGCGGCCTGGGACTATGCATTCACATGGTCCCCGGGCCTCCGTGCCCACCCACATGGGAGGGCGGTCCCAGCCAGGACCAACTCCAGAGCCATTCTGTTCATCTTGGGAACTTCATTTTAACAATTATCATCTCCACTTTCATGTTCTTTTATTGTTATTGAAAAATTTCTAACACCATGAAAAAAACAGAACGCCGTTCCAGATTCTACCAAGTGGAGTTCTGATGATTCCAACGCAGGATTCCAGGGCAAAGTCCTGTACTTTAATGGCAGAATGCTCATTTGAATTTTAAGTGGATGTTGAATATTAACCCCGACACTGTCCTGGAGAGCAAGTTTCTCAACCTCAGCACTATTGACATTCTGGCTGGAGAGTTCCTTGTGGGAGGGGGCTGTCCCGAGTGCCACGGGGTGTTTAGCAGCAACTCGGGCCTGGACCCAAACAAAATCATCTCCTGGGACCCAAATCATCCCCAGCTGAGAACCATGCTCCTCTTAAGGGGAAAAGCCATTTAGTAGACATTTCTATTGCACTTTAAAAAAAGAGAGAGCACACAGTTAAAGCGCTTTCCTGGGCCATCTAGTAAAAGAAATAAAGAAAATAAATTATGGATTTCCATCCATTTAATGTAAACAATCATTAAAATATGGTTTTAAAGATACTTTAAAGGCATGAGAAAATGCTCATCTGATCATGTGAAATAAATAAAGACACATGTATCCCAAAATATTCTAGAGAGAGAAACACAAAAAACCCATTATTGTCTATGGGTTGGTAGGATGATGCAGTGTGTGTTTCCTTATTTAAATATTTATCTTTCCCCAAATCATCTACCATGACCATATAGTTGTTATAATTTTAGAGTAGACACAGAAAAAGGACAAAGAATCTTGTCTCACAGAGCACACGAACCAAAAAGCTGCAGACACTGCCCCTAATTCCTAATTTCATTCCCCCCACCTCCAACACCCTGAAGGAAGCGTGGCTAGTCCTCTTCCGCTCATCCGATCTTTCTTGCTCATTAAACCCTCTGTCTGGACCCAGAGATCCTGTGGCAGGCCTACTCCTGAGCCGGCCGCATGCTCTAGAGTAGCTTCTTTGATGCTTTCATCTCTTTACCTTGAAGGTCTCTGCATTCTGTCATTCTACCCCAACTTTCCTTCGCTGAAGCAAAGAAAGGATGGGTAGTTGCCTCCATCCCTAACCCAGCGTACGGCGGACTCTTGGCCTTCTGTTTCTCACCTGCAAAACGAGCTGGTTGGACCACGTCTTAGGAGAAACGTCGACCGCCTACAGTGGCTAGCAGGCTGGTAGGTGGGGGAGGCAGATCGGGTGAGAAGTCAAGTGGACGTGGGTCGGCTCCATCCAAAGAGGACAGTCACGCCTTTGTGCCAGCCAATTGTTGACATGTAGGAAGGTGAGAACACTAGATCATCGGACATTTAAAAAATAAACAAAGCCCTGGAAATTGGAAATTTGAACTTTTATATGAGATCTCCTGACTTGCGAATGCTGGCCACGCTTTCGAATTTGCTAAACAGGCCTTGTGAGCCGAAAGAAGCACATGTGCTGGCCGGGCCAGGCCCACAAGACCCCACTCTGTGACCGGAGGCCTCTGGGTAGCTTCTTAGCTCTGAGAGCCGTGGCTTTCCCGGGGCTTTAAATTTGCTTGAAAATACCCAAAGCTCCTTCCACCCTTTCTTTTCCTCTCTGATCCTCTTCGTGCCTCACCCAAGTGGCCGTGACAGCCTCCTTCCAACCTTCGGTATCTGCGTGTGTGGCCTTTTTCCGGAAATAGGGTCTTTGAAAGTAGGACTGAGTTAAGAAGACATCATCAGGGTGGACCCTAATTCAACAGGACTTGTGTCCCCATAAGAAGAGAAGTGACAGAGACAGGCGCACAGAGGGAAGATGATATGAAGACACACAAGAAAAGCACCTTGTGCTAACAGAGGAAGAGATTAAAGTGATGTGTCCACAAGCCAAGCCTTGCTGGCCACATTGGAGGCTCAGAGAAAGGCGTGGAACAGATCTTCCCCTAAAGCTGCCAGAGGGACCGTGGCTGTGCTGACACCCAACTTACTTCTGGGAGAGGATATGTATCTGTCCTTGCATTTGCTACAGCAATCCTAGGACACTGATGCGCTGGCCAAATCAGCCACCCAATCTGCCTCGTCCTTCTCCCCTCCCCTGGTGGCATGTCCAGACCGTGAAAGCCTGACCCTCCTCTCAGACTTCCTAAATTTCCTAACATTTTACTGATTTCTCTAAACATTTCTTTGATTTTCCAAAGATTTTCCAATCTAGCTTTGTGTGCCTAAGAAAATGTGAATCTCCTCGATCCTCTTCACGGGGAAACAAAAACACCCGCGGCTCGTGTCTGCAAACTATTTCTTTGCTGTGATAATTCAGACACGACATTCCCCTCCCACGAAGGACCATGTGGCTGGCGGTCTGGGAAAGCAACAGGAAAAACAGGTGACTTATTTTCCCAGAGAGAGGGAAAGTGGACAGGGATAGAGCCCCTGACATCACACGGTGGCTGGACCACTTCCCCCGTGGAAGAGATACAAAAATGATCTGATCTCTAAGCATTAACAAGGTCTTTACAGAGCAGATAATGACTATTGCAGGCATGAAGTGTCCAGTGCTCGCTGCAGGAAGGTCCAGGAATGAGTGTGTGGATTCTCGATTAGTGTAGATGCCTGCTAGTTCTGTCTACGCTGCATGCTGGGCACGAGGGACCCTGGGTTCTGGAGGGTTCTGCTGTGGGAAGGAGGTGTTTAGAGGGCACATCACTTGCCTGGGGATCTGGGAGGATTCTGCTTCTCTGGAGACCTAGCCATTGAGTAGGGAATGGGGAAGGGGCTGTCATTCAGGGATTTAGTTACAGAGAGCCTGGCCATCCCCAATCTTCTTAAGATTGGGAAGACTTTCTTGGAAAGACTGGGGACAGGGCAAAAGGCTAGCACACTGGTTGAGAGCTGAGATGTGTGCTCCAGGGCCTGGTTACCATGATGTGTCCCTCAGACATCTCACTCAACCTCTCTGTCCCTTACTCTCCGGAGCCATAAAATAGGTGCAGTGACAGCACCCACCTCATGGGGTCGCTACAGGGATTAAGTGAGTTAATTCTAGCCAAGCGTCTGGCACAATGTTTGACACGGTGTAATGGTTAATTACATCTTCTTGAAATGGTTAACTGTGGCCCTGGGGTGCTAAATAAGGAATCATCTGCAAGCTCAGTGCTGTGAAGCAACACCCACCTGTTCTCCTAGATCCGTGGGTGTGCTCTGCTCAGTGGGGCTCAGGTATCTGCAGCTGGCTGGGGCTTGGCTGATCTCACTTGGCTGTGTGACTCCTGTGACTCTGTTCCTTGTGACTCTTATTCTTTTTTTGAGACCAGTGGCCTGTCCTTCTCACGGTGTTCTTCTCATGGCAGAAGGCATGAGGACACAAGTAGAAACACGCAGGCATCTTGAGGCCAGGGCGTGAGACTGGCACACCAGGGAACCTGCCTCCTGCTGTTGACCAAAGCAAGTCACACGTTCACACCCAAAGGGGCTGAAAGTACACCCTGCCCTGGGGGCAGCTGCGCGTTACCAGGCAAAGACCATGGAAAAGAACAGGCTGAAGAACTGATCCCGATACTGTGAGCTACCAACTTAGAGCTACCGGCTCTTAGTGTGGTTTACATCAGCGGTGTTGGACTCGAATCCAGGGGGAGACACTATATCCTGACCTTCAGCTGACAAGCTGACCTGGGGGCAGGCACTTCTGCAGCCGGAGTGAGAGGAATAAATCCCAACGACTCAGCCCCCTGCTCTCACACGAACTCCTGTTTATCCAGAGGCATTCCTTCCTGACTATCCTAGCTCTGGAGATTTGGGAAAAGTGCGAGTTGGTTAGAATCTGATCCCCATTAAACTGTGTGGACACCCTCTCCATCTGAGCAGGGTTCCTAACAGGACCTTCTAGGGATGACTACTCAGGGTCACCAACTCTCAGGCTATGGTGAGCCCCATAGTGAGCCTGGTGACTAAGGATACTTAGAAGTGGCAGGATTTGGGAGGGATGCTATCTTAGTTACCTTAAGAGCTGGGGCCCTGATTACCCATGGGGGAAGGCTCTTAAAGGGACAGTGTAGCTTGGTGCGGTCGTTAAACTTTCCTACTCAGGTTTTGTTTTGTGTGTTTAAGGGGAAACCCCCTTTATGGCAAAATGCTATTCAAATCCTCCGGGTGGAAACAGTCCAGGAGAAGAGAACTCAAGCCAGCACGTGAGCCCCACCGCTAATCTGTCTTTCCTTGCTGAAGCATCCACTAGAAGACTCTACATCCTGGCTGGATGATTGCAGAGAGAAGGGAACGCTGTGCTGTGTGTCTTTGCCACCGCGCTTCCCGCTCCCAGACCTGCCTGCCAGCCAGCCCCTCTCCAAAGCCCCTGCCTTTGTGATTTCAGCTGAGAGACAGCAGGAAAAACATACTTTTCAGAGCCTTTGTCAGTGGCTTTCAAACTTTGTGGTGGCAACTAGCACTAAGAAGTACATTTATTATTGTGGCCTAGTGTGCAAAGTTGTGTGTACATGTGTGTGTGTACACACGTACACAACCGTAACAAGAACCTCACAAGGCACCATTGACCCTTCCTGCAGAGTGTGATGTACTCCGATAGGCTCTGGTCTGTTACAGTTAAAAAATAGTGCTGGTGATGACCTACTAGACTGGTTTCCTAACGCGCTGATGGGTCCCAACCCATCGTTTGAAAAACCGTGGGCCAGGCCCAAGGGGTTTGTTGACAAGTGGAAAGGTTGGGGTAGAGGCCAGAAAACAAAACTCTGTAAGACCCACAGACCTCAGAATTGTCTAAAGCAAGGGGCGATTGGTTAGGAGAAAAGTAAGAAAGGATGTAGCTCAAGGGGAAAGTCAGGGTGTGTTTGTATTGCTTTGCTTTGGGGCGCGTCACTGAATAGACATGAACCGTGAGGATCTCTCCTGCGTGGGACTAGCTAGACTACTGGAGAGACTCAAAGCCAGTGTTCCCTCTTCCTTCTAAAAATAAATATGCTTAACTTTTCCAAAGGGAACAACTTACATGAAATTAACAAAGGAGTACAGCTTTCCCCACTGTCCGGAAGGAGAGCTTTCCTAGGTGAAACCTTTCCCAAGCTGAGATGCTGCAAATTGAAGACGTTGCCTTCGGCTGCCCTTTTGCTCACCAGGCACAAAATCAGTCAGGCTGAAGCCCAGATGCTCGCAGACACAGTTCAAAGCTGGGGCCTGATCCTGCGATGCTGAGTGTGGTCCCTGGGGAAGGTGCTTGGCGGGGCCACCCGCCCGGCTCAGGGTGCTGCGGCCTCTCAGACAGCTCGTCGCAAAGCAAATGGTGGATGATGCTTTTTGCCTTTTTTGTAATAGCAAAAATCCTTTTTGGATTTCTTTCGGCTCAGGCACTAACGTAGGTCTTTTGTAAAGCAAAGCGGTATAAAGCGAACTTTCGAAAAGCAGGGGATACTGGTAATAGTGGAGGTGGTATTCCAATCTTGTGGAGTTGTGGACACAGTAAGGCTCTAATGGAGCTGCTGGGAAGTGGCGGAAATCAATCCTTCTGTGGTCCAGACAGGGAAACTGGTCTGTGGACCAGGCCAGGTAGGGTTGCACCTCAGGGTTGGCTCTCGAGCAGGTGACAGCTCCAGGTTTCCTGGTGTCCAACTGTTCCTTCTCTGCTCTCTTGGGTCTCAGTTTTGCCATCTGGTAAACAACAGTGGCCCTGTCTCGCACGACTGTTATGAGGTGAGATATGTACAGGCACCCCACATTCCGAGTGTAGAGGCAACTCTACCGGCTGGCTAGTATTTGCCTCCCTGTCGTTCCATCCGGAGAGGGGGCTGCCGTGCTAACTTCTTACCCAGGTGTCTGGGCCTCACGCTGACTGTGGCTGTGATGACAGCAAGAGCACGTGACCTCTGGCCTCTTGGCATCTGTGTCCTAACAGACGACGCTGTGTCGGGCTTCAACTGCACTGGGGGAGCTAGACGGGGTCCCACCCTGGACCTAACAAGGAGGGGTCGACTTGTGCCACTGTCACCCCTGGTGGAGCATGAATGCAAAGCTCATCCCGGGACCGCCCTCTGTGAGTGAGCAGCTCAGGGTCCCACACAGAAGATGGCCTGTCACTGGTGGTGTCTCTAAGAGCTCGTTACAACCCCCCCACCCCCGTGGCCCTGGCTTTAGAGAGGGCCAGGGCCAAGCGGACAGGCGGTCCCTGGGTCTTTGTTAAACTGGAGCTCAGACGGACGCAGAAGCACAAGCAGAGCCAAATCACATGTTTAAACAGTTAAGAGGAAACCAGGCTCAGCAAGGAACTGCAACCCTGGATTTAGCCTGGGTGAATTTTCCTTCTCTGGGATTTCCTGTCCCTTTTCTGGATGTTTCTATCTATCAGACGTTCCCTGGCAGTTGATTTAAGGCCATCAACTCTGTGGTGAAAGAAAGCCTTACACAGTCCTTCGGCTTAGCTGCTCAAGTGTCACGGTTGCCGCACGGTGCTGACCCAGACAAAGCCAGGCCTACAGGACCAGCCCACTCCTCTGTCTGTCTTTAGTGGAAGGAGAGCCCACACTTGTAGACGGGGCTTCAGGAGCATCCAGGACCATAAAGGCCAGCACACACCCCAAGGACTGCCTGGGGGGCGGGGACAGTAGCACTGGTGGGGGTAGGTCCTTAAGGAATGTAAAGTAAATGAACCCAAAAGTCGACCTCCTGCAAGTTCTTAGACTGCAGTTAAAATTTAACAATTTTTTTTTTTATGTAAATCATCTGGTATGCTCAATTGCATGGGGTGGGATGGGGGGTGGGCACACAAGGAGGGAACAATGGGCTGGGATTAGATAATTTACTCAGTGCTAAAATTCCAGGAAGTTTGTGTTGATCTGGGCCTGGATTTTGTTACTTTTTAGTTCAAATATAAATCTTTATCTTCCTAGTGCAGTTGAAAGGACGTTTCTTTTACTTGGTCATTTTTACAGTTGTAATTTTTACCCCTTTCATCAAATAGAGCCTGTTAGATTAGTAGCTTTTAGCACAGAGATGAAAATATTGGTGGAGCCCATCGGGCCCTGCTTTGTTTATCCTCATGGAGCAGGCTTTGATCTGAACAGATTTCCTGGGGTCTGGAGGAGATGACCTAATCCCTGTCTTATCCGTCCCCACTTTCTGTGAATCTCAGATTGCGCTTTACTGTGGAGCCCTTTGAAATTCACTTTACGTTTTTTCCCACTTTGTTACCCCCTCCGACGGTTGTTTCATTTGGGACAGAGCATGTAACTCCTGGTAAAGACTCCGATGCTTTATTTTTCTAACAGAACTGCAAAGTTGTAACAGAGTGGGACCTTTTTTTCTTTTTTTTAAAGTTCTCTTGTTCTTGACATTCACGACACGCCAACAACAATAAGCAAATAATCGACTGCTAGAAATTTATGTCAACTGCACATCACTTAGGATTTTCTGTATGGATGCTCTTTTTTTCTAACTTAAAAAGTTTGTCCCCTCACTCCCCTCAAAGTCAATGGACTAAAGCTGGCCCATGTGGATTGAGAGGGGAAAACTCAGAGCTCAGAGAGCTTCAGGTGTCCCCCCCCCCACCGCCGTGTGCAGGAACCTGTCCCCTTTCTCATTCCCACCCTCCCCCCAAACCCCCAGCCACTGGCATGAGGGGTCTTGGGCAGCTTGAGTCTGTCAATGGTCTCTTCCCTTTTTTCCTCCCTAGGTCCCTGTCATTCACCAAACTCCTCTTCCGAGTCTATTTTCTAGAAAGAAGGAAGCCCCTCCGGGTGTGTATAGGGGTGGGGAGCGAGGAGCAGTGGGGAGGGAGGGTTTGGAAAGAAATGCCACAAAGAATGTAGGGAAGGAAAGACACAGGAAGAGCGAGGACAAGAAGAGGGTGAGAGACTGACAGCGGCCCAGGGAAACAGAGAAAAAGAAAAGCAGTTACTAAAAAAAACCCAGAATTAAAAAAACAAAACGACACGTTGCTAACATTTGTAAATTTTGTGTGATGAGCATGAGGAGGGTTGTGACATGATTTGTTATACTTTTCTGTGTTTTTATAATTCATATTTTTAAAGAAGAAACGGGGGGAAATGTCACCAAAATGAATATTTTTAGCTCATAGCTGTCTTCCTTCCAGGCAACCACAGCCCGGGAAGCTCGGCTCTTGGTGATTGCAGCGCTACTTCGAGGCACCCGAAGTTTCGGAAGGGAAACGACAGACAGGCAAGCGAGGCTCGGCTGGGTGGGAGGCGGCGAGGGGGGTGGCTTACCCTCATCTACCTTAAAATAAGCGCCGTTGCTTTACACATGTAACCATTTGTCTCCAGGGGAGCTGGGCCGAAAGGCTGCGTGTATTTGTCACACGGCGGGGGGTGGGCAGTGCGGAGCGCGAGTTCTTGCTTTGGAAATGCACGGATGTGGGGACGGGCAGGTGATGGCCAATGGATGAGAAAAGGCGACCGGGAGCTGGCTAGGCAGGGACAAAAGACGCGAGGGAGCAGAGGGACGGACGGAGACCCTGACGCTCCGACCTTTTCTTTTCCTAAGGGCTTCGGGCGCCTCGAAAGTCTAATTGCTCCCCTGCGCTCGCTTTCAGAAAACGCTGGAAGGGAGAGGTGGCTGGTTAGAGGGAAAAGAAACTCGCCCGGCCCCCGCCCCGGACCGCCCGCCTCGCGGAAATGGACGCGCAGCCCGCGGGGGCGCAGGGCGCCGGGGAGGTGGGGAGCGCGCCGCGCCGGCGGAGGGGCGGGAGAGCGGGGTGCAGCTGCTGGCCGTGCCCTCGGGGTTCGGCCGCCCGGGCCCTCGGGCAGGCGGGCGAGGGGCAGGGCCAGGGTGTGAGCCTGCTTCTCCCGGTGGCCAGCGGCCCTCCGAGCTCGCCCCACCCCCAGCAGGTCCCCAGTCTGCGTTCGGGGCGCAGGGGCTGCTTCTGAGAGGAGCGCCCCGATCTTTACCACGTGGGCCCGGGCAGCGGGTCCACGTCACGCCCAGCCATGGGAAAGGGCTGGACGCCCCCTTAGGTTCACTTCGAGCCTTAGCTTCTGGCCAGAATTCCGGCCCTCTCTCCAGCTCCCTGCTCTCGAGCAAAAAGGCGCTATGGCCGGGCCTGGAGAGGCGCGACGGGGAAACGCCGCCCCTTGAATGTCCGCGTGCTGCAAGGGCCCCAGGACTCTGCAGCCACGCACGCCCCCATGCCTGCCCTCTCCTGGTTTGGGGGCGCCTACTGCGGCACTATCGGGGGCCTGGGGTCAGCGTCCTCCTTCCAGAAGGCCGGCCTCCCCTCCAGCTGAGCCGGTGCTTCGGGCGCCCCCTGGGCGCTCAGACAACCCGGTCCCCACTGCTGGTGATTCGACACCCCCCTCTAGTCAGCGACCTTCACCCAGTGCCATTTGCTCACCCCAAAGAGTGCTTAGGAGGAACACACGAGCCTGTGGAACTGAAGGGAGAGAGGAAGAATCGGACTGAATTTTGACGTTGCAATATTCAAGTCGATTCCCCAGATCCTTCGTAATGGACTTTTCCGTAAAAAAAAAAAAAAAAAAAAAAACCAACCCAAAACGCATGTGTTTCAATGCCCAAATGACTCATTAAATAAAGCCCAGGTTGCTGACTTCTCCGGGCTGCGCTGGTTCCCAAGTCAGGTTGTGCAACCTCCCTGCATCAGGGGCTGTGCAGCCACGAGCTCCCCACGGCCTGGAAACAGGCGGCTGCGTCCCGGAAGTGAAGGGAGAGCAGCCGGACTGGGGCTGGTCTGAACGGGCACCAGTGTCCTCCTTGGGGACACCTGCCTGTCCGGGGAAGCCTCCAGGAACAGCTCTGCATTTCGTTTTTTCCTTTTTCTTGGATGGGGGTTTGTGGGAAGAGTGGCCAAAGAAGGGCTAGTTATTGAAAAAAATATGTAGATCCTTGAAATAAAAAATAGAAAGAAAAACCACAGGCCCATGCAAACCTGTTTCTGCTACGCCTTTTACAATTCCTCACGTCGAGAGAAACACACACATTCACATGTACGATTTACGGGTGTCTGGGGAGAGGTTAAAATACATTTCAGGGCCTGGCTAAATAGAAAATGCACTCTAAAAACACAGACACAGTATTTTGTTTTATCTGTTGCAAAAAAAATGTATTTGATTACTTGAGTAAAATTACAGTATCTCTGTTGTTAGTAAGTATTAAATGTTAAAGAAATTTGACCCCCCCCCCTTTCCTTTCAACTTTCCAAGAAAGTGCATGTAACAGTCCAATTTTTTTTTCTTCCATACCTAATACAAAATAAACCAGCACTATTACCTGCTCTCTGGATCAAGAAGAAGCATCTGCTCTTGTAAGGAACATATGTACATTTTGATGAAAGTGATATTTCTGACTATATATACAAGAGCATCTACAGTTTCCTCACTGAAGGTTGTTCGAGATGCTATACTTAGCAGCATTGTGAAATTCCAGCACACGTTTGCTACTGTGAATATACCTACAAGGCAAAACGTTACGTCTCAGTTTCCACTACCAAAACAACACTTGTATTTTCTCTAAAGAATTCTGCGTGCTTATTACTGTACAGAAACCTATGAACATGGAGGACTCAAGTAGAAAGCACAATACAAATAGCAGTTCAGAACGGAAATGGTTAAATCTACAAAAAAAAAAAAAAGCGCAGGTTGAATTTTAGAATTAAAAAAAAACAAAAACAAAAACAAAAAAATAAACCAAAACCAAAACCCAAACCTTTCAAAAGAACCACACTCGTCAGTCTGTACTTTCAAAAGTCCTTTTCCTTAATTCTGTTTCGAGAGATTAGACAATGTGTTTGCTGAGAGAACGTTCCAGCAGGATCAAAGTGGATGTTTATATACAGGCTTTATTAGAGCTCTAATATATCACGGAGCCATTGCATCAACACCGGATTCATATTAAACTGGATATAGAAAATAAGTTAATGCCGATTAAGACCGCCTAGCAGGGCAACTTGTGATTGCCAGTATTGTTACAGGAACTTTACAGCATCTAGTCAGTTAGTATTTAGTCCAAAATACAGGAGGCCGAAGTTAACGCTTGCATTCGGTTTGCAAAGCGAGGTTATACCACTAATAAATAAGCTTTCTTCGAACTCTAGAAATTGAACAAGGTACAAAAGAATGTCTTTGTAATGTGGTAGGTCAGCGATCTGGGGCAACCAGAAGGTAAGCGGGGGAATGAGGCTGAGGGGGAGGAGGGGGCGGGCAACGGAGGGTCTGGGTCTTGACAGGGATGCTCCTTCTCTAGGACGAGTTGCTTTAACTTGTGACGATCTCCTTGCTGTCCTCCACGAAGCGGGTGAACCGGAAGCTGGTGGTGTTCTCGCTGCTGGCCATCTTCTCCAGGCCGGCCAGGGGAGCACTGGGCTCTGAGCTCGGGAGCTTCTCCAGGTTGCCCGTCAGCCCGCTCAGAGGTGAGCTGCTCCCGCTGCCCAGGCTTCCGGGGACGGGAGGGACACCGCCATTCTGGATGACAGAGATTTCATTGGCCTTCATGGCCAGCCCGTTGGAGAGCGCCGCGGCATACTGATTCCAGAAACTGGACGGATCTCCACTTCCTGACCGGGCTGCCAAATCCTTCTGGAACATCTCTGGGAACTTCACGGGATTGCCTCCTAGAAACGTCATGGGGCCGTCCACGGAGAGCCGCCGACCCCGGCGCGCAGGGCTGCTGTTCCACATGTGTGTGCCCATGTGGACCTGAGAGAGGGGGAGGACAAGACAAAACAGGGAGGGAGAGGAAGGGAGAAGCTTAATAGTTGAACCTGTTTCAGCTCAGATCCCAACAACACTCAGCAAAGCAAGTGGCCTCAATGTCTATTCTTATTACGTGCCAGACAGTGGAAAGGGTAACAGGACCGTCCACTCCGAAGACCAGTAATGACCTGTTCGCTGCCTGCAGCCCAGGGCCGCCTCTCCTCTTCCTGGGCGAAGATGCCTTACTTACTCCTTTTTTATTACCCGTATTTAGCTTATAATGGCCGCACATGAGCCAGTCAGCCACAGATAGCTCCTTCCAGGGTTAGAATTGTTATGTCCACTCTCATTGCCATGGTAAGTATTACATCTGACACCCTTTACCCTATCAGTGTCCTTTTCAGCTGGGAAGAAAGTACCCCTCGCTGATTGCCCATCGGAGAGCCCGTGCGTGGCGAGAAAGGCCAGAAAGTAATCATTCATCTCGCATTACTGGCAGCAATCTCGAGAGGAATACTCTGTCAACAGAAAAATGTACACAGTCAGAGCGTTCAACTGTCGCTCTAGAACTTAAGCATATTTGCTTTATTTCCAACACATATCAGTAGGAAGTGTTGTCTAATCAATTATCATAATACCCATTAGCAGAGGAGTGACGTTACTGTTTTCAGAGAAACATGCCACGCCGGCCTGTGTGGCTTTGGAGAGGAGAGGCGCAGGCCGAGGAGAACTGTAATTATTAAGTGATCTGGGCAGCCCACAGGCCCCACGGAGGCTTTAATCAATACCCCATGGCAACGCCGGGCTGTCCTCCTCGGTAGGCGAAGCAATTCATTTGGTGCACTTAGCGAGACAACGGAGACAGGCCGCTGTCTCGCTTAGGTACCAAATTACTCCACGCTCGCTGACCCGCAGCCAGCCGCAGCCCGGCCCGGCCGCAGCCAGGGTCCTGGCCGACCGGTTCACCACGGCCTGCCACGGGCAGCAGCTTCCTTGCAGAGCGCTGTCTCCCTGGGCGTCTGGGCTGCTGAGCCTGAGGTCATCATGCACTATAGACATGGAGGGGCAACCAGAGACGGGGCTCACGGGAGGCTGAGGGAGGCCCAGGTGGGCGGAGGTACCTTGAGATTGCCTTTTGTCGTGAACGCTCTTCCGCAAATAGTACAAGCAAAGGGCTTCTCTCCAGTGTGAGTTCTCTCGTGGATCTGCAGGGCACTGGACGAGGAGAAGGTTTTGCCACACGTGTTGCAATAGTGCTGTTTGGGAGTTCTCCTGGGCAGAGCCGGCAGCAGGACCGGGGACGTGGCGGAGGTCGACAGAGGCCCCGAAGGAACGTGACCCGTGGGGGCGTCCTTACTGTCCTGAGGAGAAACGTGCACGAAGCCGTTGACCTCTGTTTTGATGAGAGATGACAAGGAGTTGACGGGGATGACCGCCGAGTTCTGATTGGGGCCGAGGCTGGAACTGGGCTCAAAGAGCTGGGACGGGAGGTCTCGCATTTGATGTGTCAACATGTGCTGCTTCAGGTTGCCTTTGGTGGAAAACCCACGACTGCAGACCGTGCAAATGAACGGTCTCTCTTTGGTATGGCTCCTGTAGTGGATGTCCAAGGCACTCTGACAAGCAAAGGTTTTGCCACAAATGTCACAAGCAGTGTTTTTAAATTTACCCCGGTCTCTGAAAGGGAAGAGGATCCCCAAAGAGTCTTCTTTGATGATTTTCTCTGTGTGGCTAGAGGTCAAATCCAAAGCCCCACCGTTCACCGGGGTGGGGGACAGACCGTTGGCAAACTCGCCCGGGACTGCTCTCTGTGGCTTCTCCTCCACGCTGGGTGACTTGTGGAATTCCTGGGTGCTGTTGGAAGGGGACAGAGCCTGCATGGAAGAGGTGGACTCAGAGATGGCTGGGCTGCCAGCGCTCTGGCTTTCCACATCGCCACCCACTGAGGATGAGTCGTTGGTCAGGACGTCCCCTTCGAGCGACCCGTTCTCCACTGACTTCAGACTGGCCTGCAGCTGCTCCGCCAGGCCAGTGTTGATCATCTTCATCTGATTCTCCAAAGCAGCGATGCTGGACATCTCTAGGGGCAAAGGCGAGGAAGACAGGCTGTCCTGGGACACGTCCGCCGACTTGGGCGTGTCGGGGATGCTGCCCTCGGGACAGTCCTCCATGTTTTCATCTGAGAAGTTGTCTAAGTCATCGAAGTTTTTCTCATCAAAGGAGCCCGTGTCCGACTCCATGGACTCGGGGTAGCTGTCGGGGACGGGGGTGTTGGGGATCTGGCCTCCCATGTGCATGCGGATGTGCTGCTGCAGGACCACGGCGTTGGTGAACTTCTTCTGGCAGATGGGGCAGGAGTGCTGCACCCGGAGCGGGGGCATGGCACGGTGGACGCTGTAATGGGTCTTTAGGTTGCCTTTCGTGGTGAAAGCCCGGCCACAGATTTTACACTTGAAGGGCCTCTCCCCGGTGTGTGTCCGGTAGTGCATCTTCAAGGCGCTCTGACAACTGAGGACCCGGTGGCAGATGATGCACTCGTTGGGGTCAGTGGCCTTCTTGTCAATGTTCTCTACCAGCTGCTGAAGCTTGGATGTCTCTGACGCCTGGGCCGAGTCCAAGAGTCCACCGAAAGGAAACTTCGCCTTGAACTGCTCGGACATGAGCGGCAACAAAGGGTTGGTGAACGTGGCGGCGGCGCTGGTTGGGCCACCGTCCGCCGCCGGGGAGCTCAGGGTGCCGCTGCCTGCTGCCGGGGCCGAGCTGGTGACCATGCCACTCTCTTCGCTTTTGCCACCAGAGGGTGGTGCGGTGGACCCTTCCGCTTCCTCTGAGAGCCCACCTAGGTTTCTTGTGGTGGGGTCTGGGGCCCCGGAGTCACTTTTGACAGAGCCTGGGGGGCTGGCGGTGCCATGGCTGATGGGGATGGGGGCTGGCTCTTCGGTCTTGATGAAGGGCGTGAGGCTCGGGAGGGTCGGGGGCAGCGGCAGGCCGACGGAAGTGGTGAGAGTGGGCAGGACCGGTTTGGTGTCTAGCCAGCTGGTGACTGGCTTTTCTGGGGGAATGGACATGCCGTAGGGGATGCCGGTACTGGTGGGGATGTTGTCCAGATGCTCAGGCACGGGGTAAGGGTTCATCTGGATGTGAGGGTACTTTTCTTTGTGGCGCTGGAAGTGGACTTTGAGGTTCCCCTTGGTGGAGAACCTGTTCCCGCAGATGTTGCACTTGAACGGCCTCTCTCCCGTGTGCGAGCGCAGGTGGATCTGCAAGGCACTGTCACTCCCGAAGACCTTCGCGCAGAACCTGCACTTGTGTTTGAAGAACGCCTCGTCTGAAGCGCTTTTTGCTTCGAAGGCAGTGACATTTGGTGGCTTGCTTTTTCTTTGCTGGACCAAGGCAGACAAGGGGTTTAAATCCTCCGCAGTTGTTCCGATGTTGGGCAAAGGGCTGGGGAACACCGAGTTAGCAGGGGCCGGCTGAGGTAGAAGTGGATTAGACGCAGGACTTAATAAGCTGCTTATTGCAAAAGCTGGTGAAGAGGATGCCGAGACCGCTGGGCTGCCGGCATGGGGGGCGCCAGCACTCGAAGCCACTTTTTCCGAGGATGGGGTGGTAACTGCCGTCGCCAAGATGTTCACGTTGGGAGAAGAGCCGCTGTTGGATGGGATGATGGTGCTGCCAGAGCTGCTCTGAGGTAGCTGGACCGGGGGTAACTGTTTCACACCGCTGATGCTGGCAGACTGGCTGGCCAGGCTCTGTGCTAACCCAGCTGCAGCTGCCAGCTGCTGAGATAAATGGGAACTCAGTGTGGACAAGGGGTTGGCAGATGTCCGTAAAGTACTTTGAGAAGGACTCGAAGATGTTGGCAAGTCTGCGTTCTGAGAAGCCAACAGCAATATTTGGTGACGAATCTGTTCGATCAGTTGCAGCTGGTGAATCTGCTGCTGCTGCAGAGCTAAGAGCTGCTCCATGAGAGCCGGGACGGCCAGCTTGCCGCCCGAGGCCCCGCTGCACCTTGCTTCCTGGGAGAACTGGGCCACTGCCACCTTGGTGCTCTGGAGGTTCTCGATGATGACATTGCTGTTGATCACGGAGAAGTTGCCCAGTGTTGTCAGGTCCCCGAGTTGAGGTAGAGAGGTTGTGATCGCTGAGGTACCTGTGGAGGAGCTGCCGGTGCAGCTGGGGAGGCCACTGGCGTGGCTGCCGCTCAGGCTGCCACCGCTGCCCTTGTTAGCCCCCGGGGCCTCCACCTCCATGGACTCGTCCCTGTCGCGCCCGTGGTGTTCCGGAAGCTCGCTGCACTCTACTCGATCTGTTTTGTTCCCCGTGTCATTCATTCGTTCACCGGGGTTCTCGGGAGGGGGGCTGGGGGAGAAGGTCTCTCGTGGGGAGGCTGGACTTTCATTGATGATGAGAACTAATTGATTTTTAGTACAGCTCTTCTTGTGGAGCAGAAGATCTGATAACTCAAAGAACTCGGCACAGCACCGGCCGCAGACGTGGGCGTCCTTGCTCTTAGCGGTGCGATTCGGTTGTCCCTTCTCTGTGTTTCCTGCAAATGTCAAAAGGTGCAGGGTTAGGAAGGGGGCCAGGACACACAGCCACCTTGGCTTCAAAGACAAGACAGAGGGTGATCAATTGCTTTCCACCTGTGAAACTCAAAGTGCGGTCACCCCAGAAAACCAGTCAATATTACCTAAGAATGTTCATAATTACAGTTTAAGGATATCGGAGGAATTCCTGTCCACCTGGTATCTCAGAGAGTCATGGCCTTCAGATAATCCATCAAAATATAAAATACTATGAACTGAAGACATGGGTGCCTAATGAAATTCCATAGCTAACTATTGATTTCCGATACTTTATGCACCTTATTGTCTCCTCATCCACAGAGGGTCCAGCAACCATTCTGAGGACTTATTAGGCCCCTGAGTTTCTGTCAACCCTATTCATTTTCAACCGATTCAAAGAGATCTGTGACAGTCCGTTCTGCCACTAAAGTAATTTGTAGTCATTCAGGTTCCAATCAGTTGTTGACAAGGGGGCATATCACCCAGCTAAAGAATGACAACTTGGAAGTCATCTCTAGCCCCTACCTAGAACCCAAGCTGAGTCAGACCCGGGACAAACACACTTTAGTCACATCTGGTAACAAACCCTCCACGGGGTTTCGCAAGACTCGGTTGAATACAAAAGGGAAAGAAACACACCCCCCACCCCCACCCCCCCCAAGCGTGCATGTGCGCATGCGTGCGCACACACACGCACACACACACACACCCAGAAGAGAAACACAACAATCATAACCCCTCACCAGGCCTGCCTGGCATCTATATATCATCCTGTGGCGTGTTTATTTTTAAAATTAAAGAATGCAACCCTGGTTACCACTAATCAAGGAATATATATCACTAGGCTCCAAATGGCAACATTATGCCTCTAAATATTTCATCAAAAGTGCTCTTTCTATCTATAAAGCTGGCACAAGATTTACATTTCTGATTAAACATCAACCTAAAGAAAGATGTGCAGTTAAGAGGATGCGAAGAAATAATTCTTGGTTTAGAGTTTGGAAATGCTTTGCCTTTCTCCTTGTCTGAACGCCTTTAAAAACAGTTTGCTCTTAACTGTTACCGATTGTTTAACAGATTGTCCTGAACTTTTCATTATGAAAATCCTTTTATTTCATGTTTGTTTCCACTGGTGGCTCAGATTTCTTCTCACTAAGATCCATTTGTAAATTCAACGGAAAAATCTCCAACTCCAAGCTCACATCCTATTCAAAGACAGGCTGGTGTCCCATTGTTTCCCAGCATGGGGAACACCAACTCCTGCTGTACAAATGGTGTGTGGTCATCTCTGAAGGCTGTGGAAAAAAACTGTTTAATTCAAGGATTACCTCCCTGCATGCTTTTCTGCAGAACTGAGTCAGATAATAGTTAGTTTCCATGACTTCCAAATTGCATCTCCCGGAAAACTTGCAGGGGGAAGAAAAAAAAAAAAAAAAAAAAAAAAAACACCTAATTGTAAATCTGAATAAACGCAAACTCAAAACGCTGCTTTTTCGGGGAAACTTAAGAGTCAGCAGCTCCAGAGAGGCAGCCGTTTGCCTTTTTGTAGTGAGCATCCCAAAGCGACCACCACAACAAAAAGGCTCTAGTCATTTCGTACGTATCCCAGAAAATATAATTAATACCCAAAGACTAACTTCTGAACATTCCTCAGGTCTGTTTGCCTTGAGTGGTGCCGAAGTTGATGAGAAACGCTGGTCAAGTGTATGCACACTTTCTTCCCTGGGAATGTTATTTGAGTAGCTAAGTTATACTTAACAAGCTAGCTTTCCTAATACCCACCTTTTAATCTCCAGGAGGGTAGGGTGCAAAATGCATTCACAATACCAAACAAATCTTTGTGGTAGCAGAAAATACCAATAATGATTCTGTTCTAATTTAATGTTTAATCATCCTAATTGGCCCCGGAATCCTGTGCATAGTGGAGGTTCTGTGTGAAGCTGTTTCTCTCTCTCTCTCTCTCTCTCTCTCCCCCTGCCTTAAAATAATGTAAACAAAATATTAAACAAAATTCGCTAAAGTTATGTTGCTTAACTTGGGACAAAAATAATGTGACAAAAATTCTGTTTAAAGCTTCGTATTTTGACAACCAATCTTAAATGATGCATCCATTTCAGATGCTTATTTTAAACGAGGAAATGCAATTCCTAATATATTCAACAGAAATGTTATTTCTTTCTCTTCGCACATTTCCATATGTAATGGTTATGTTTCCATCTACTTTTACAGCCAATTATGAAGGAACAAAAGCTATTCTGTTTGTTCACACATTTTCAACAAAATGCATTAAAACTATTCTGTCAGCATGTTCTATTAAGCTCTGCATTCAGTGGAAATACTTTTCAACCAGCTCACATTTATCAAAACATAAAGCCACTTTAAAATGCAGTTTTGCTTGGTCAGCTGGACTTAGACAAATAATGACAGATTCAGAACTAAATAACTAGCCAGGGAAATCAGAAAACTGACTTCATCAATTGTACACATTACAATGTAGTTGCTTCAAATATTTAGCACATCTGTGCTCACGATTAAAGGGCATTTTAATTCTTTGTAACTTGCAAACATCTGATATTCTCATACTATGGAGAGAAAATAAAAAGAAGGTCACTTTACAGAACTTAGCCGATCATTACTTTCCTGTGTTCCAGGTCTGCATGCGTGCTGCTGCGAGAGTCACTTGAGAATTTTCCAGTTTTTCAAACCGAACATTTTTTTATATTTGAGATGGTGCTAACTGGATGGAAAATATAGACGCCTAAAATAAATGCCTGCTTGCTTCTAAGGAAGAAACTGTGTTAAAGAGCTGCCCAGATCTGAGCTTACATTTTTGCAACATTTTAATAAGATGGCATT
The DNA here is from genome assembly GCA_007922815.1 of Macrotus californicus. Taxonomy (NCBI): domain Eukaryota; kingdom Metazoa; phylum Chordata; class Mammalia; order Chiroptera; family Phyllostomidae; genus Macrotus; species Macrotus californicus. The sequence continues at coordinate 15,846 of VMDR010003884.1, read as the reverse complement.
TGATCTCGCTGTAGAGTCAACTAATTTAATTTCCTGGTGTTTATGAGCACACACAAAAAAAAAATTCCTGGTATCTATTTTGATTTATTTCAAAAGCAGGTGTCGCTACACTGTAACAGTTCTTAACTTTAAATCTATCTGCATACTGAACAGAATTCCAATGAAACAGCTTATTTAAAAAAATATAAAACAAGAGGACTAGTCCGAATCTTTTAACTACAAAAGGGAACATTGTAAGTCTCAATAAGATACACACACACACACACACACACACACACAAACTAACATGTTCTAATTCATTTTTCCGACTGCCTGCTACCTTGTATATTGCTGAATAATCTGCCGCTCAGGGTTGCAACTGGTGACCCTATTATAGTTAATACAGTTAGTTGCCTTGTTCCCTGCTCTGTGTTGAAAATAACATGCCAGTTCCTTTTCTATGGATTTTACATGCAAATTAAAGTAATTTTGTAATCCTGGTCAGATAAGAAGATTTAAGAAGTAGTGGTTTCTTTAAGTATGTATGCACAAAAAAGATATTTGAAATTTTCTAGTTTGTTTTTTTTTAAGTTTTTTGAGAGGGGGATGATCTTACAGCTCCATCCAATTTACACTAAAATCCCCAATGTTTTAGCTCCTGTTATACTATTTAGGAACTTGATGCCCAATTCAAATTTGTCAACTGTTCATCATCTGAATCAAGCAGCGAAGAATCAAAGGCAGAAAACTGAAGTGTTTCAGGATATCTGTCTTGAGAAAACAAAAATACAACTATGTCCCACACAGAAAGGGTTAGCCAGCAGGGGGAAAAAGGCAAACCAAAACAAAACAACACTCTTCTACCACATTTGGGGGTTTTTGTTTTTTTTTGAGCCCCTCGGAAAGAGCCTTCCCTTTACTTCCCCTTATATTAAGATCCCATTCCTATTTTTAATAGAACCTCTCACGAGCCTATAATTTTAACAGGCTCTTCCTTCCCATGGGCCAATGTAGAAAGAGGCTCTCACACACATTTTTGATTGATTGGTCTTTTATTTTTCTTCTTTTTCTTTTCTTTTCTTTTCTTTCCTTTTTTTTTTTTTTTGCACAGACCTGGGAAAAGCCTGAACGTGAATATCCAGCTTAAAATTCCCAAGAAATTTTAAACACTCCAACACATGCTGTGCATATTTTCAGTCACGTCTTAGGTTTCCTCTATGTGATATGCAACCGAATGACAAATTTCCTGGCACCTTGCACGTTCCCTCAGTGTTCTGACCCAGATCAGTGACTTCTCACATGGAAGAGTACAAGTGAAATCTTTGGGAAGAAAAAAAAAATTACACGGCACTCCTTTGCAAATAGGGATTCGAGCCCACCTAATGCACACAGGGAATGCCAAGGGGGAAAATGTCTTCTCCTTGGATGAATCGAGCTGAACGCTAGATGGGGTTCCAGTTGCAAGGGTTTGTTCAAAAACTTCTTTGTGGCTTTCCTGTTCCAGTGACGCGTAAAAGAGAGACTCCTTAAGGCGAGATCTAAACTTTGACTACATAAACATTGGCAAAGGCACAAGAAACTAAATCCCTGTTGTTTGAGGGTAAAACTGAGCTGTGGGAACTACCTGTCAATCTTCCCCTTTGGGGGTCTGGCATCTGAGGGTGACCGGGGAATAGGGTTAGCAAAAGAAGCCAAGCCGATAAGGTGAAACTAAAATAAACTACTAACTTCCTGCTAAGGGACGAGCAAGGCTCAATTTGGGGGTCACTGGGAAGATACTGAAGGACATATTATGATCTGGACCTTGTCACCTTTGCATGGGAGGAGGCTAGCAAAGGTTAAAACAGCCCCGACACGTCTAAGGTTTTCTGAAGCCTGGCCCACAGACTTTTTTCCTTTTGTGGGGGAGGGGTGGCGGTTCTTAGGATAATTTACCATCTCCTTGGCTGAGCTGCTAAATGACTTCGGTTTGGGTAATCGAAGAATATTTTGGAAGACATGGCTAGCTGCCCCAAGGCATGTCTTAGAAAAACCGAATTAAGACTGCAGGGGGGAATTTGGTCCTGGTTACAACACAGAGCTTGGCTTCTAACAACTTCAAAAAAAAAAAAAAAACCAGAAACTTAGGGAGCGACTAGTCTACCCATTTTTTCCCCAGCTTCCCAGGAAGATTTCCACATTTAAAACAACAACATCCACCCCCCAAAACCCAACCCGCAGGTTTCTGCCTTTCAGAGGGCTGCTGGCAAAGGTCACTTGCTACCTGCAAACATAGAAAGGGATGGAATCAGGTCCCCCAAGGATGACCTGTGAATTGGCACTCGTGCCTATAAATGGTAGGAGGAACTAGATGTAAAATCAGCCCCCAAACAGGTAGGATCACACAAAATCTCTCATGCCCAAATATCCTTTGCTTGGGTGTTGGTTTTTAACCTTTTAGGGAATCTGCAGCCCACCAGAAGCAGATCCCTCCTCCCCCCCAAACAATCTGCATTTTCTCACCCAGAATCTTCCATTTCACCAGAAACTTAAAAATAAGCCCTCATGAAACGTAAATTCTTTGCAACTGACTTTCACAGGTGTCAGTTTTTCAAAAAAGACCAATTCTTTAGAGTTCTCTCTCTAACCTTTTGGGCCCAGAAATCAATGGGTAGCCACAAGGCTGCTCACAGTGAGGAAATTACTTTGGTAAATAACAATTTCATCATTAATAGAAATAATAGGAATTTCTGGGATACTTTCTATGACAGCCCGTGTTTTATCTACAGCTCATGATGGTTTTATCTTTCTCCCGAAAAAAAAGAAAACTGAGCACCAGAAAGCACCAGAATATTTTCTTCATAAATGAATGGAGCCTTCATGGACCATCCATGTAGTTACAGGAATCTTAAAAACACCACCCAAGGAAGAAAAACCCAACCCACCCACACACACACACCCCAAATTTCTAGTAAATAACCCACGTGCAAAATCATTAGATTTCAGTATTCCCTGCCCTCAGAATTATTTAACCCGGCCAACACTCTTCCCAAAGCAGACATTGGTCTACAAGTAATTCAAGACTTGTTGAATATCACTTCAGAGATCAGTCATATTTGTTATAATCTTGGTTTCAAGAGAAACAGAAAAATCCCCAGGTTTATTTTAGGGTGTTTCTGGTGTTTCAGCTTCACTAAAGTAAAATGGAAATGTGAACACTGTTAAGATTGATCAAAGAATCTTGTTTTCTTGAACTTGTTCCAGGGAAGTTATCGGTGTGGCTGCCGAGCAAAACTCGGTGTTTCTTCGTACGCACGCACACACACTCAAACACATGCAAGCACACACAGACAAGGCCCACAGCCGGGGGAATCACTTGGCTGCTGTAAATGGGGTCCACAAACTTTTCTCGCTTCCACTCTGGGCCGGAGTCATGCAATGTGAAGTGCTAGCCTGTGACCAGGGAGCACCGGCTACACTTAACCGAGTACGCTCCCTATTTCATTGGTCATAGTTGAAGCCCATTTCGAGACATCAGAAAAAGGAACCACACTTGTTTGAGTAAGGCTTTGCCTTCTAAAAATTTAACAACCTTTTTTTTTTTGATATACAGAAAAGAAAACCAAGCCCCTAAACAGAAAAAAAAAACACACCAAACCCCCCCCCCCCAAACAAAACCCCAACAACTCTTTGAAGTGTTTGTTAAATGTGGGGAGAGAAGTTGAGACGGCTGAATCCACCGCAGAAAAAGCTGCGACGTTTTAGAGGTAACTTGGAGACATGTCACAAACTCTCGGTTCCACTGATCTCCCAACTGCTCCCCAATAAAAGGGGCTGAAGTGTGGAAGGCCCTCCCGTAAGGCAGACCTCGAGCAGGATTAGTTGTGTACTAATATTATTACAACTCACTAAATCCTGTAACCCTGTTACCAAATCTACCCTCTGGGCAGCTTCTCCCAAACTTATTGTTCAGCCATGTGAAAACGGTCATAACCTAAAGCCATTACTACCAAAGAAAAAGAGGGGGTGGAGAGAGGTGAGAAAGGGTCTGGCAGGGGAGGGTTTCCTCCGGGGCCCCTCACTTCACTGCTTCTTAGGACAATGAACCAGCTTTTGGGGGGGGGGGAAGAAAGTAAAAGAAAGAGAGACAGGAAAAAAAAAGAAAGGGAAGTTGCTTTAGTTACTTAATTAACTTACCTCCAAGCTCAAATAAACTAAAAAAAAAAAAAGTCCTAATAAATAATAATAGGAAGAGGTAGTGAACCCCTTTTATGCCATCGCTTTATGAGAAGCCTTAACTATTAAAAATTTAGGGTTCCGAAGGCGACAGAAGGCAAGGCACAGATCGATCAGGCTAGCATCATCTCTCCGCGAAGCTCGAGTCCTCTTTTTTGTTGTTGGAAAATGTGTAAAACCGGTACAAATGGACAAATAAGACTAACACACTCTTTCCTTTCCTCCCTTCTGCTTGGTGCTTCGCACACGCACACTGCTACCTGGCACCGCAGTGCGGAAGGTCTCACCTGAAACTTTGGGGAAGAGGAGTGTGGGGGCGAGGACCCAGAAACCAGCGGAGAAAACCCGCAAAAATACTCGCAGCCGCTGCCGCGGCCTGAGGTCATTTCACCTCGATTTACCTCGCGGACCCGGCGTTACCGGGGACAGAAAGAGGGGTTCGGGAGACTGAGCACTCCCAGGGACACTGACTGGGTAAGGCTCGGCGCTTGAGAAAGGACTGGGGTGAGGGGGACAAACAGTAAACAGTTCTCCAGGTCGGTCTCCGTGCCCCCCGGTTTCTTACAGGGACCCCCACGACGGGGGCTCCCTGTCCCGACAGCCAGGCTGGGTGAAGGCAGCGGGAGTCCCCTGGCTTCTGCGCGCAGTCGCGGCTGCGCCCCGGCTCCGCCGAGAAGCAGGCCTCTGGGGAGGGAGCCGGGAGCCTGGGGCCCGGCCGGCAGAGGAGTTTGGTGGCCAGAGGGGTCGATCGCAGGGCAGCTTCTGAGCCCTGCGGGGGCCAAGCGCCCTCGTGCCTCGTGCACGCCGCGAAGTGCCGCTCGGGCGTGAGCATCCCGAGAGACACCCGGAGCCCCGGAGGCCGCCCCGGGCTGCCCCTCGTCTCGACCGCATCGTGCCCGGGAGCTGAGCCCGGGCGGCGCTCCATAGCCTGCGGCGCGCGGCCTGGGAGCTCGGAGGCCCCTAAAGTGAACCATCTTCAGGGGCGAGAAGGGAATCGAGGCGTCCTCCGCCCGTGCCCCGAATTACCTGCCCCATCTCTCCCACTCTCGGCCTCGGCTCCCTGGCCCCAACTTTGTTCTGGACTTGCTCGTTCCCTCCGGGACCCCGCAGTTGTCGCCTCCACTGGAGAAGGCGACTGCCTCTCCGTTTCAGCGGGTCTCTCTTCTGGCTAGAGAGCCCCCCGGCCCTGGAAAACGACCACTGCGACTCCCGGGAGGTCCGAGTACCACGATCTCGGGGGACGCACACCGAATCGAAACATTTCTTGGGGCGGGGGTGCATGTGTTGGGAGAAAAGATGAGGGGTAAACTTGGAGAGCCCGACCCTGTCCCCTGTCCGCCTGCACAATCTCGGGAGCGACCGGCAGCAAAGAGCCCTCTTCACCCCGCCGCGACCCCGGCGAGTCCGGCGCGGGCGCCCCGATACAGGTCCCCACATCTTCTTGCAGCTCCGAACCCCCAAAGGCGCCCCATTCGGCAGCGCGGGCCCAGGTGGAGTTGGGGGGGGGGGTCGCGCGGGGATCTCCTCAGCCCGGAGTCCAGCGCGGAGCGCGGAGTCAACTTCCTTCCCGCCGGCAGCAGGGCCCGGCGGCGGAGGCCTGGCCGGGGGCCCCGGGAGCCGCGCGGGGAGCGCAGGAGCCCCGCGCAGCCGGTGCAGAGGGCCTCGGCCCGTCCCCGCGCCCCGCCGGACACCCGAACCCCGATCGCGGCTCGGCGGGTGCCCGGCTCCGGTCCCCGGAAAAGCCGGGGCGCAGGAGCAAGGCCGGCTTGCCCTCTCTCCTCCCCCAGGAGGACCCAGCAACTCCGGAAACATCCTGCCGGGAGAAGTGTTTGCTCTCTCCGGGGTGGCGGGAAGCCCAGCGAAGGCAAATTGAAAATTAAAAAGAAAGAAGAAATGCGCGGAGTCGCCGGGGCCAGCGGGGCCAGCGGGGCCGCGGCGGTGGCGGCGGCGGGGCGAGGGGCGCGGGGGCCCGCTGCGTGTGCGTGGGTCCGGGTGTGCTTGAGTGTGAGTGCGTGCGTGTGCGTGTGTGTGTCCGCGGCGCGGGCCGGAGCACTCACCATCTCGCCGGGGGAGCGAGGCCACTTCGGGGTCGGATTGGAAATGCTGAGGCTTCGCTTGCTTCCTCCGCGACATGCTGGCTCAAACATCAGCTGGGGCAGAGTAAAAAATTACTAAAAAAAAATCTTCTCAAAATTACGGAAATCGAGCGGCGGCAGCGGCGGAGGCTCCCCCCGCCCGCCGGCCCGCCCGCCCCCTCCCCGGCTCCCCGGCCCCGGGCGCAGCGCGCATGTGTCCTGCTATAATTATGATTATCAATAATGCATTGCGATTAATCATAGAGGGGCTCTTTGAAAGGCGATTGGCACCGGGCCAGCGCTATTCAAACCCGCTCGCCTTAATCAATTAGTTTGTGATTTGCTGCAGACCCCTGTCTCTCCGCGAGCTGGCCCAATAAGCCGGCCGCGGGGCTGGCTCTGCGAGCCGCGCCGCCCGACTCTCGGTTAACCCTCTTCGCGACCGCCGGGGACTCCGCGGCCGGGCCGCCGGGGGCCGGCCTCCTCGCCTCGCCTCTGCGCCCTGGGCGCCCCTGCCCGCGGCCCCCTCCCTCCCGCTGCCCGCCCCCCCCCCCATCCCAGGCTGGGCCGACCCAAATTAGCATGCCCTCCCCGGAATGAAGCCTCCCGGGCGGGGGGTGGGGCCGGGCAGCGGGGGCTGGGGACCCGGGCTGCGGGCGCGCAGCGAACTTCCCAACTTGGGCGCTAGGCGCGCCGGCTCGCGGGGGGAGGGAGTTCCGTGGCGGGATAGGGGGGGGGGGTGGGGGGGGTGGGGGGGGGAGGAAGTCCCGTTTCGTGAGTGTTTCTTCGTTTCTTTAAGAGCCACCAGAAAGCAGCCCACCCCCACCCCCATAAAAAAAATAAGCGAGTGGGGAAGAGCCAGCCCCACGCCGGTCCGCCTCCCGCCCGCGGCCCGGCCTCCCGCCCGCTCGCCGGCTGGCTGGGCGCTCCTTCGCCCCGAGTTCTCCATCCCCTGGACCCCGGGCTCGCGGGGGCGCGGAGAAGAGGACCGAGGAAAGGTTTGGGAACGTGATGGGTTTGGGGCTTGGGGGGGAGGGGCTGCTCCCCAGCCACCCCGATCTCCTCAAAGGGCCCGGATCCTTCAGCCTCTCGCTTGCTCCCTCGCTCCTTTTCTCTACCTTGGCCATTCCCAGGACAATTAGGGCTGAAGTTTTCGGGAGCAGCAGCCCCGAGCCCGTGGGATAAGGGGCGGCCCGGCTCCGCCCAGGAACCCTCCCGACCTTCCCCCCCCGGCTGCCCCGGTTGGCTACAGGGCGCGTCACTCCGCGGGGAGGCGGCCGCGGCGGCGGCGCCGCGGAGCCCGGGGCGGGCGAAGAGCAGGGACCGGCCTGGGACCCGAGTTCAGCTCCAGCCGGGGGGAGGGGAGGGGCCGCCGCGTACCCTGTCAGCTACTGCCCGCCCCTGGCCGCGGGAGGCGAGGCCCTAGCCGGCCGGGCCCTGGGCTAGACCAGTCCCGGGGACCCCCAGGCTCTTCGCCCTGGGGGAGGGGGCCGCGCCCCAGCCTGCTGGTGACTAGGTGGCCTCGCTGCATCGGGAGTGAGTGAGGGGGGAGAGGGCGTCCCTGTCCGCAGCCGTCTGGCCCCGCGGAAGCTCGCCGGCACCTCGGGCACTTGCCGAGCGCGGCACCCAAACTTTTCGCGCGAGCTCCATCACCCTAGGTGGGGAGGCAGCCTCCCTACCCCGCCCCAGCGCCCGGAATCGGGAGCCCGGGCCCCGCACTCCCTCCGCTGGGTTCGGGCGCCCGCGAACCTGACGCTCAGTCCTCGGCTCAGCCCAGCTCTTCCCCCTCGCGCCTCAGGGTCTCCTCGCTCCAGGGTTCCCGAAGTCCTGCGCCCGACAAACTAAACTTCGGTTGAGTGATGGGGAGGAGGGGGTGCAGATACACAATCCCTACCCTATCTCGCGATCGGGAAAGGAGAGGGCTCATAAGGACGCCCCAATTCGTGAGCGCCCTTGAGTCTGGGCAGCGCCACAGTCGGTTCGCGCGAAGTGGGCACCGATCTTGCCAGTAGAGTTTCGGGTACACCGGACCATTGCCGCGCTCCCCCAAATGACTCGATTTCTCTTTTTCTCTTAGCTTCTTCGGTCTTTTTTTTTTTTTTTTTTTTAATCAGATCTTTTGTGTGAAGATGTTTCTGTTTTCCTCCTGCCGACCCCCAGGTTTTTTTTTTTTTTCCTTGCGATAACTTCTTTCTTCTTGTTCGCTCTTTCGTCACCTTTTTCTCTGATCCCTCTTATTTTTCCTCTCCTCTGCCCTCGCTCGGTGCCACACACACACACACACACACACACACACACCCTCTCCCTCCCCAGGTCCTGTTGGTTACAGTAGATTTTGATAAAAAGACAAACGAAGCTATCAGTGGGGCTGATGTTGAGGGATGAAGGCAATAATGTTTCCATAGGTGGTGCTTCAAACGCCATTATTTCTCACTGAATATTTAAAGAGATCCCTCAGCCAAGATGGATCTGCGTGCTCCTAGGATGCGAGCCGCTCGCTTACCCCAGACCCCCGGGAAAGTGCGCGGGAGCACGTGTAAATCCCGCACCCACCCCGCCCGCCAACTGGGTTCCTCCTGAACACACCAACCCGCACTCCCCCAGGTACACCGACGCGTCCTTAGGCACTTGTACACTCGTTTCTCGAGCCAGCCCGCGTGCGGAGCCTCCCGCAGCGGCCTCTAACAGTCTCGGCGTCTGGAAAGTCCCGGCCTCCGGGCACCGCGTGTTGCCAGGAACCGAGCGGAGTCGGCGATCCCGCAAACCCTTCTGCCCGCGACGCGCCGCGTGCGCTGCGGGAAGCTCCCGGGAATGGCTTCACACGTGTTTGTAACTTGCTCTATGTGTGATTAAGGGTTGGTGGGGGGAAGGTTTTTCTCCCCCCCCCCCGCCCCCAAACAAACAGCCAAACCGAATGCACGCACAAAATCAGCTTCGCGATGTTTGATTTCAGATGGGTGAGCAGAGACGACTAATTGGGGTGATGGAAACTTTAGTAACTTTTTTCGTTCTTTCGAGTCCTCGACGGCGTAGAGGCGGGCGTCTGGTTCGGTGCGCGGTACCCACAGCTAATTTGTTTGTTTTCCTTCGCTCTCTGGCCGGGAGAGAGGAGAGAGGGGAGGTGGAGGAGGGGGGATGGTCGGAATGGCGGGGAGAGAGGAGAATTGGCCTTTATTGTTGATGGCAATACATCAATTACAGGCCATTGTCTCGGGCCCAAGTTCCATGGTTCGCTGACGCGGGCGTCGCGATGTCAGGGCGCGGGTGAGGCTTCGCGTGCCGCGAGGCAAAGAAATAATTAAATTAATAAAAACGGTGGCAGGATGGGGGCTGATTTTTACTTTTGAGCGGGTCGAAAGACAGCGGCGAGTGCAGTGAGGTGCCACAGCTGGAGCCCACTCCCGCAACTTGCTCCCGCAGGAGACCAGTGCGCTCCACAGGGGTCACGCTGTGCCAGCTTTGGGTGGGGCAGCTGCTGGGAGAATCGGGGTGGCGGGGTTCGGGCTTGCGGTTCCCATCAAAGGGCCTGACACTTGGGGGCTGATCCTAGCTAGTGAATGGAGGTGGCCCGGAGGGAGGCAGAGGCTGCTCCAGGGTCGTGACCTCGTGGGCCGACAAGAACTGCACCCCGGAGAGCCGCGTGACGCGTTGTGCAAACTCACATTTGGGGGCTTGATGCCTGCATTTCTACAAATACTCCCCTTCCGGTTTCCCAAGACCTAGGGCATCCTTGGGAGCTTGGTGGGCCGAAGGGCTGTGCCCCATGGCGGTGGGCCACAAGTGAGTTCCCAGCCAAGGGGTTTCCCAGCCTCCCGGATTCTGGAGAGAGGAGATGTTGAGCCTCCCCTTCTGAAGGCCTGGTCCTTCCATCCAGATATGAAAAGATCTTATCCTCGCCTACTCTGATCCCAGGGTCTGGGATGGAGCCTGGAATGAGGCCTGGCCTGGGCCCCAGGTTCTCTTCCTCTTTCCACCGGGGGTGGTTGGGCACCCACGAGCTGACGGACGCCCCCATGCACTCCGCCAGCGTCTGTTCCCTCAGCCCCCAGCCCCAGGCCACGCTAGGCCTCGGATGAGACTAGGAGGGTAATAGAGGAGGTTTCGTTTTTCTACGCCCAGAAGAAAGCGGCGAAAAGGCGGCTGCGGCGCCCCCCGGGCGGGGGTGGAGGCACCTCGATGGTATCGGCATTATTGATGGGGAACCGTTCGAGGCCGGAGCCCAGAGATCAGGTTCCCAGTCCCTCCCCTCCCCGGAGGTGGGAGGGACGGAGTGGGTGGTGGTGGTGGAGGCTGTCGCGTGTGTGTTGGAATGGGGTGGGGGGAGGCGGTGTGTGCCTGAAGGCACTCGCATTAACCACTCGGGGTTTATTTGTATTTTTCTCGTCTGAAAGTTTGGGGTGTTGGGAGGAAGAAGAGGGAGGAAAGATTGAGGTGATTAGGACCCTAGCCCTCAGTACCCTTTCCTAGGGTTGGGGCTGGAGTCGTGGGGGGTGTAGGACAAATGACATAAAGCAATGACCAAGATTGGAGAGACCTCCTCGTAAGGCTAGGTTATTTTCCCAGCCCCGGGACTTTGCTTTCCCGGGGGTTTCAGAAACTCCTTCCTTAACCGAACTGCTTTCGCTCAAATCCTAACCTCTCCTGGGACACCGGAGAGGCTTCGAACCCGAGGCCTGGGGGAGCACGCTCGGTGGGTGCAGCAGCCGGGGCATGGCCAGGCCCGGTCCCCGGGGAGTCTACGCGGTGCGCCCTCGGTGCCTTCGCTCTCCAACGGCCAAGTCCCGGCGATGCGAAGCCTCCCTTTCTGGGAACTGCACCGCCCGGAGCCACGGGCTGTCTCCAGCCCCACGCCGGGTGCGGCGCAGGCACTGGGAGCTCAGCCGCCGGCTCAGGCGGGAAATACAGCCATGGAGAGCTGCGGGCGGTCTTGGTGACAACCGCCCCCCTCCCAGCGGAGGGTCCCAGGCCGCCGGCCCGCGCGGCAAACTTCGTCGCCTGTCTTTCCTTGCAGGGCCATCCCCGCGCCGGCACTTAGAACCTGACTACGCGGGCGACCGCAAGTGCCGGTGCCTGCGAATGCTTCTTTCCGTCCACCTTGAGCGGCTTGCACTTCAATTCCCCGGCGCCCCGCATGCAACAGTGCCTCGCTACGGGGCGTCTGAGTATAAAATTCCTCCCAAAGGAAATGTGTCGAGGTAGAGAAAGTGAAAAAGACTAATCGAATTTATAAAAAGAAAACCTTTGCTTCCTTTTGGTTACAATCCCTTTGCGGTTTTCTGAGCGTGAAAAAGAAATTCATCACCATACAATACTGTAGCTAGTTTCTGGGACCTAGCAGTAAGGGGAGGGGGGTGTCCAGAAGCTCCGGGGGGCTCACAGGTTCGCGTCTTTGCGCTCAAGAAGTCAGACTTTGGGATCCAGTGCATAGTGATCAGTTCTTAAATGCCATCTGTTGGGAAGAGGGGTGAGATTGGGGAACCCTGGATGCTGTGTGCATTTTGGGGGGGGGGTGCCTCTGGTCTGCTGGGAAACACATTTTCATTCATAAAGGAGCCCCCCCTTCAAAGGACTTCCCAGGAGGATGCCTAGGTGAACTTCTTTGGCTTTAGTGCTTGCAACAAACTCAAAAAAATTATACTCTGCCACTTTTCTCTAGCAAAATGTCCCCTGTTTCCAGAGCAGATCCCCAAGTCTGAAAGAGATGTGTCTCTTGCTTTCATGAAACACTTGTGTGCCGGGACCCGTTGCCTGGGAATGCCGGCTCCTCAGCCGGCGTTCCTGGGGGAAACCGCCTTTTGGTTTCAGTTTGGTAGAATTCAAATGGCCAGGTCTGATGTAAGAACCCTGCTGGCCTCCTCTTGTGTTCCTGCCTGTGAGCAAGGCCTGCCTGTCACTCACAGGATGTAATTTACAAATCCCACGGGTCTCTGCTGTCCTACGACTTTCATAGGGAATATTTCCCCGAGTTTCTGTCTACTGAGACAGTGCCTGCTCTGAGCCAGGGATGCTTTTCCCCAGGGCTGCCGTTGCAGTCAGAGCCCTCGCTCTCCCCGGTGACCACAACCGGCTTCGGTTCATCCTCTGTCCTGTGCCTTTCAAAGCTGCATCCTTTCCAGCTCCTGTGTGAGGAACACGGAAGGGGGACGGGAGGGGTGCAGGCCCCCACCTCTTCTCCTTTCTCCTTTTCCAGCTCAACAGTGTTCTTAATTATGGCACTATGGTGTCCGCTCAATCTTCACAGCCCAGCCCCAGGAACGGCCCTGTTCTCTCCAAACTTCATGTCCAGGTGGATGTGGACTTTTCAGTTGAAGGAGCTAGCATTTCCCGGTTCCAGACTCATGTCTCTGCTTCCTGGTGCCTCCTCAAAACAGAAGCGACTCTCTCTGAAGTCAGAAGCCTGAACCGTCGGCCTCTATGCTTTCCTGTCAGGGACCAGCTCCCATTCTTCCTCCTTCCCATGTGTGATTCTCACTCTGTCCTGGCCACCACTCTTTCATCCTGAGCCACCCCCCACCCCCCTGGACTCTTGAACATATTTTGTAGTAAAACCCAGTCCCTGAGAAGCCTTGCTCAGAACTTTGCTCGGGCTTGAATGGATGTGACGCTTGCTTGGTGCTTGGCTCAGGACTTGCTGTGGCCTTGGCCCAGGGACTCAAGATGGAGAGAGGCCAGCCAATCTCTCCTTCGCCAACCAAAACAACGTGACTTCAGGAGAGCTGGGGGTGGGACCTCCATTTTTCAGGTTGGTTATTATTTCCCCCTTCTTTCTCGGACTCCCCTGGAACCTCCAGTTTGGGGCCAAGGGTCCTGAGAAAGCCAACCTCTTATCTCAGCCCCGCCTCGACACTCTCTCTTACCAGTCTCAGATATTTGCCAGGGATCAGCTTTATTCGACATCTGCTCCTTGGGCCTGGGGGTCAGGCTGCTGGGGTTCATATCCTGGCTCTGTGCCATGTAACAGCATGCTGAGAGCATAGTCCTCGCTGGGCAGCCCTGTAGGGCAGCCTTGCTCAAGTTGATGTCCCTGTCCTCTGTTTCCTGTCCCTAACGGGCAGCCAATGGAAAGGAAGCACATGGTGCGTGCTGTGCCTCGTCCTGAGCAGCGTGGCTTCCGCAGAGGACTCCAAGAGTCTCTTCCTCTGGCAAATGGAGATAATAATAGCCCTGATTTCATAGAGCTCTTGAGGGTTAAAAGAGTTAATATGTATGAAGAATCTGGAGTGGTGGCTGGCATATAATTAGCACAATGGAAGTGTTAACTCTTATTGTTATTCAAAGGGTTGTGGTGAGGATGAAATGGTGGAATGTGGGGAAACGATCATCACGCCTCTATCCATCCATTGATCCACCCACCCACCCGTCCATCCATCCATCCATTCACTTGCCTGCAGAGTAATGTGTTAACTATGGGGAACACAACTGACAAACAAGCCCTGTCCTCCCTTTCCTTGTTGGCAGGCAATGAATCAACCAGATGACCTCCTGGGACTGCGCCGCCGCCTGGCTCAGTGTTGGGCGCAAGTAGAACAGTATGGGAGCAAAGGTAAAGGCCGTGCTTGACCTCAGGGAGTTGCTACCAATCTAACAGGACATTCCAACCGATACAAAGAATTGAAAATAGAGCAGGGTGTACGTGAAGCCAAGTACAGCGTGCACATGGGTCACCGAGGCCAGGGACAGACCGTCTTCATGCTTCTGGAAGGTTCACGAACACTGATGGACCAGGTCAGTGGCCTGTGCCATAGGGGTCGGTGTGTGTTCGCCTGGTTGCTTTACTCGGCTCAGATGTTTGTTTTCTTGTGTGTGATTGAGCAGAATCTTCTGAGGTGTGCAGGAAACAGAACGACAAAGCAGCTGCTGTTTTCCTTGGGGCCCCTTGAAAGGTATCAACTATGTACAGTGTTAACTTAGTTAGGGCTTACTTTTCCGGCTTTTGTGCTTTCCATTTTTGCCAGATTCTACAAATTAATCACCGTCTGTACAATAGTGCATCCTGTAGCCCAATCTAATGCTGGGGACAGAGAGCCCTCCCATTGGCCCAGCCCGCCCCCCCCCCCCCACGGTTGTGGCTAGTCTGGACACAGACCCTCGCTCGGATGGCGGCTGGGTGGACCACGCCATTATTAGTATTATAACCATATTGTGACCAAATGTAATGGAACATTTACTGGCAGATTGCGAAGTGCTCTTGAGAACAAACCCTGGCCTCGTGCTTTGAGATTAAAACTTTTTTTTTTTATGGTCAGAATCTGGAAAAAGAATGTAACCTGTTAGCTCACAGCCCACGTGCACAGCCTTCGATGCAATGGCAGCTTCCTCGGGAAGCGTCTGATAGCTCCTGCAGTCTCAGACGTTCGCTTTTGCTGCCGAAGAATGTTTACTTGTGTGCCTGCCCCCCTGCTGAACTACCCACCCACCTGCTGATGGACATGTGTATCGTTTCCAGTTCCTGGTTATTGTAGATAAAGTCGCCCTCAACATTCTCAATGCAGGAAAGGAAAAAGACGTTTGCGGATGTCAGTGCGTGGAAGGTGAGGTTTTTTTTCCCCTCATGTTGAGGGAGCAGACTCGATTTCATCTGTCACTTGATGTCCTCTCCCTCAAAAATAGTGCCCAGGGGCCACCAGGGCCTTAGTGTGGAGGCTTGTAGGAGACTGGCAGTTTGTAAATTATGCACGAGTGTCCCTCACAGTCCCGGTGGTCACCATCTGATGGACTTGAACATGATTTAGCGTTTCAGATGATTTGTAGAAGCTCGGGAGCAGCTGGAGCTGTGGAGGGTTCCCAGGCCAGTGTCTCACCATTGCATCGAACAGGTTTCCACCTCTTGGCTGCTCTGTCTGGTTTCCTGGTTTCTGAGTGGATCGAAGAGCAGCCCCCAGGGGTGGTGGGTGGCCTCCCAAATGCCTTTCCTCGATCAGGGAGTTCTGAGATTTTTTTCCTAACCAAAGGTTTTATCACTTAAAAAAAATACAATTCAACCTATAGTGACTCTTCACTTTCTCATTAATTCATTCCCTTATCCATTTATTAACTGACATTTATTGACCACCTACTATATGCCAGTCCATATTTTAGGCATGTAGGGTATAATGGTGAATGAGACAGAGAAGGTCCTTGTTCTTCTGATGAAGGGGACAGACATAACCAAAAATTCAATAAATCCAGGGATTGGTGAGTGCTTTAGAGGGAACTGACGGAGTGTGGCTTGGGTGGGGTTGCAGGGAGCAGTGTTGGGGGGGAAGGGAAGGTCTCTGAGGCAGTGACTTCTGAGACAGGGATGGTGAGAGGGTGTCGGCTGTGCCCAAACCTGGGAATGCGAGCATTCAGGCCACAGAGAGAGCACATGCAAAGGTCTTGAGGAAGGAACAGGCTTCAAGAGGTTTGCTTTGTTTTCCTCTCCCCTGCCCGTCCCTCCCTCCCTTGTTATTGTACTTTCAGGAGGATTAGGGAGATTAATTTTCCTTGTTTTTTTTTAATCCTCACCAGGAGGATATGTTTATTGATTTTAGAGAGAGAGGGAGAGAAAGAGAGAGAGAGAGACACGAATGTGAGAGAGCGGCATTGATTGTTTGCC